>PVLC010005532.1:0-75595 GCA_004027655.1 Graphiurus murinus
ACTGGGGATTGAACTCAGGGGCATTCTACCTCCGAGCTATACCCCCAGCCCTATTTTTTATTCTTTATTTTGAAACCGAGTCTCACTAAGTTGCGGAGTGCCTCACTAGGTAGCTGAGGCTGGCCGCGAACCTGGATCCTCTGGTCTCAGCCTCCCGAATGCTGGGATTACAAGCGTGCGCCACCACGCCCGGCTTATAATAGAACATTTAAAGCAAACAGATATAGACCAGGTCTTAGTGATGGATTTCTCAATTGTACTAAAACATAGATGGCAGAAGTTTTAGTAATTCAAGATATTAATACAATACACATTGCATAGAGAGATCACTTATTAGTTAGCTTGCATTATATAAAGCCCATATACCTTTACCTTTACAAGCTCTCATGGAACATTTAGATGAACCTAGATACATAGCATATTTAGTTCTCAGATATATATGCATCTATGGCCACATATATAGGGTGTCAAATATAGTAACCCAAAGTTATAGCTGCTTATTTAGCCTGAGCTACAAAGTAGTCATTAAACACGTGTAAAATACAGACATTTACCCGGATCTTGCTAAGATACAGCTTGCTAGGTAATCAAAACAGTAAACATAAGAAATTATCTTGCCAAGGCAGAACCTTTAAGCTAATCCTTAGTAAATGTTAAGGACACAAACCTGTATTGTTTTAAATCTAAAGGACATAGGAAATCATAATTTAGTCATTTAAAATTTTTGCAATATGACAATATGAACTCCTTTTCCATATGAAAGTATTTCCCCTCTTGTAATCCCTCCTTATATCAATAATATCTCCTATTATTTGTTTGACCTCTTTTTATGTCTCAACACAAAGGTCTTTTTTTTTTTTTTTTTTTTTGGCACTGGGGATTGAACTCAGGGGCATTCTACCTCCGAGTTATACCCCCAGACCTATTTTTAATTCTTTACTTTGAAACAGGGTCTCACTAAGTTTCGGAGTGCCTCGCTAAGTAGCTGAGGCTGGCCTTGAACCCGGATCCTCCAGTCTCAGACTCCCAAATGCTGGGATTATAAGCATGTGCCAGGAGCCGGGCGTCACAAAGGTCTTTTAACTTTATACAATTAAAACAATCCTTACATTTAAAACAATCCTTACACTAAAACAACCCCTATAACAAGTTTTAATTTAGATAAATTCTTTTAGGTAAGATAAAACACCTAGCACTTTGATAAAAATACTTGATGCTTTAATGCTTGTTTATTAAAACACAGCCTAAGAATTTTTTTAGCCTTATATATGTATAACCTTATATATGTATAGCCTTATCAGAACTTTGACCCTTAGTAACTCATGTTTGGTTAACATTCAAGAAAGCAATGTTAAACTGTTCCTACATAAAAATCATGTTTACTAGGCTCAAATATATTGTCTTTTACTGATGTTAAGCCAATATTTTACATTTAACAATTGATGTTTAGCATTTAACTTACTTATAAAGATACATCATTTATAAAAAATTTACTTATTTTAACCATTTTTAATAGCCAGTCAGCACTTTAAGTCACTATTTTAACAAGTAAAAGATCCTAAAAATAAACAATGAGCATTGTAGTTTGAATATCAAATAGGAACTGACACATAATCCTAACTGTTTAACCTGGGAAAAGAAAAATTTGTTAACTTTTAATGACATCTCTTACTTTTTAATAAACTTAAAAAAAAACTTATTTGTTGAAGACATAAGTCACATGAACTAAAAGGTATTTGGATCCATTTTTTAAACGTGATGAGCGCTCTTTATAAGCTAATTGTGGTACCACATGGACGATAGACAATACACTTAGGGATACAAATATCTCATAGCTTTAGCTTGCCAGGCATTGAATTTTTGCAGATAGATAACCAGCCAGATGAATAACTCCCAAAGTTAAAAATACAACCTATCACAGATGCCTGTCATGTAACACAATGTGTAGTAGATTATAGAATAGAGGACACAAACATGGAAGCCTCCTCACAGAATAAGCCTCCATCTTCTAATTTACGTTAGGGCTGGGAGAGGTAACAAAAACTATTTTTATTCTTAAACTTTTGTCATTTACTTATTTTCTTTAAATGTTAATTACAAGCATAGGAGGGGAACACTCAACTCGCTTTAGTTAAAGCAAAAATCCAAGAGTGCCCCCTCAGCACCTCATGGTCAGCCAGTACCCATGTAGTCAGCCATCTTAGCTAGAGCAATGAGGCAAAAACCAAAACAATTTAGAGCAGACATTTGTAGCAAAAAGTCTTAACATATCGGCCACTAAAATGCGTTGTGTCTGAATGCTCCTCTTTTAGTGCCTCTGAGCACTCATATTTAAAGGAGACTGAGGTTGGCCGGAGGGGAGAAGAGCAAAAGGAAGCAGGAAAAAAGGCAAGGGAGAGAGAGAGAAAGAGAGAGAGCAAAAATCTGCTGAGTCTACGCTGCCCTACCCAGCATGGGTTTCCCTCACCTGTTCTCACTCCAAGGTTTCTGGACTGAACGGCCTTCTGTGGCGGCCTGCAAGCCACTGCAAAAAGTAAAACTTACGCTGCCAATTTGAGCTGGCCTCGTCCCTGACTCCCAACGGCTCCTCCAGGCCCCGGCGTGACTTGGACGGTCTCATCAAGCCGAGATTGAAAGTCAGCCATTCTGCAGAGCAAATAGTGATTAGCGTACTTTTTTTTTTTTTTTTTTTTTTTTTTACCTTCAGTGAAAGATTACATGCCTGAGTTCTGAAATCAGAAAAGTAGTCAATCATTAGAAACAAGGGAGTTGTTCAGTGTTTGCAGAGGACCTCACTAAGTACCTGAGGCTGTCTCAGCCTCCCAAGTACTGGGATTACAAGGATACACCACCATGCCCAGTGCTTTTCTGTACTTTTAAGTTTGGTGTCTCCTCATCAGACACCCAATGCCTAGTGCAGTTCAGCCTGGCAGGTAGGACACAGAGTTGCCTCCCCCAGCTAAGACTTGCTTCAAACCCCACACTTTCCCAATATGTTTCTGATGAAACTTAACACTCTTTTATTTAGACCTCAGGGGCTTGCTTTCCCTGAGATTGATCCCACAAGCCATTGGCCCTGAGTCAGTCTACATTTTGACACCTCATGGTGCCATTGGTTAGAGATTGATGTCAGAGAAAGCACCCTCTCCTTGTCCTCCGGAGTCCATCTGTGTTATGAATGCAACCTACTTAACCTGGCACCAGGAGACCTACAGCATTTGCTCTTTTCTTGTGGCAAGTGGGCTAGTCACATCTGCCTTCCTTTCTGGCCTTGCTCTGAAAATAAATGAAACAGTTGAATTCAGAGCACATAAAAGTTATTGACTCCTACTGGGTTTATAGATTTGAAGTGTGCAAAAGCATATTTGACCTCACAAGAGAAATGCGGTTTATCCAAGATGTTATCTTAATGACAAAGTCTGTCATGGCTCAGAATATGGTGCTATCAAAAGTCAACAGGACTGGAAAAATGTAAATAAATCTCACTTGGTGAAGAGGGAAAAAAAAAAACACTAGCTCAACTAACTCAGAAACCCTCATACAGGATGAAAGAGTGATATTTGGGGCCAATTACCCATTATTAACCTAGTGGCCACTGACTGCTGTGTGAATGGATTTTCTAATCTTTTAATCCTGAGGCTGTGGTCACTCCAATTCCAAAATGTAACAGAGTAACATAGCCTGCTTTTATGATGAAGTAGTGAGGATAAGGCAGAGGAAACAGTGTCCTAAAAGCTTATTACTACCTTCAGCCGGCATTTGAAATTAGATTTTTTTCCCTCTAGCTGTTTTCATTGTTTAACATGCTATGGGATAAAATAAGAGAATGCTGACTCCTAATATTATTTCTCATACCCTTACTCATCATCATCTCAGATTTACTGAGCAACTTTATCATGAAGCTAGTTATTCTCTCAAAGGCAAGTTCTCTGAATACCCTGCTTTACTTATTGGCTCCATCACCCTGTTTAAGATCCTTAATATGTTGAACCTTCCATCTTCACTGAGATGGAGATAAAATTGGTCCTTTCCCTGCCTGGCTCACAGAGTGTTCATGAGACTTAAGAGGTCAAGGAGATTAAATGTGCTTTGTAAAAACCAAAGTCTTAATGCAGAATTTGATTGATTGATTGATAACACCCTTTGGACCAACTGGAGCATGAGAAGATAGAGCATCATCACTCTAAACTACTAGAGTTAACAGAAATGCTTCTTAGACTGTTCACAGTGGTATACCATGCGGTCTTTCTACTTCTGGATCCTACCATTAGCTTGATTTGAAAATTGATAACTTCTTGATGACAGTAATGCCAACAGGGAGTTGTAGGGTTTTGTATTATCTTGGTACTTGGAATTGATACAATGTCAACTTCCTATGCAGGGAGCTCTATAGGCATTAGTCCTTAAATTGGACCAGAGTGATGGCTTGGACTTTATGCTCTATGATGGCAAATAGAAATTCTGACCCCCCTTTAAACTGTTTGCTTTATTTAGTCTTCTCAGTATCTGTCTTCCTGAAATCTCTCCAACTTAAAATCATCATCTTCCTGTAACACTTCAGGGAATCTTGTGAGTGCTTTACATATGTGCATTCACTAAATTCTCTCAATAGCCTTCTTTTAAAATTTAAGGAATTGAATCATTTTTAATATTTACTTTTAAATTGGCATACAATATTTGTGCTTGTTCATGGGGTACAGTATAATAATTTGATAGATGTATACTGTGTGTAATCATCAACTCAGGATAATGAATGCATTTCCATCTCCTCAAATATTGTCATTTATTTGTTAACAGCCTCCTTTTAAAGATAAGGAGATTGGCCCGGGGAAGTTGAGGAACTTGTCCAAGTCTACATAGTTAGTAAGTTATAAGGCAGGGATTTAAACCAAGGTAGTCTGGCCCCAGAGCTCCTATCTTAAGAATTCTGCTGAACTGTGCATCTGGCATTCTTTCATGGGCCCAGGAATCTGCAGAGAGAATAAAAATTTCTAAAAACCTGTACTTCCTCCCTTGAGAGCTTATTAAAGAATAGTAAGATTTCATTCGGGAGCATTTTCTCAACATCGATGACTTCCGATTTCTGTTCTTCCAGTTCTGTTCCTCTCAAACAGTGCTTCCCTTTCCTAGAGTGTCTGGAATGGACAGGGGCTTTGGGAAGAAATGCTAAACCATCAGAACTGGCCCAATTGAGGTTACACAGGGCCTCAGCACCATGGGCTTCCAAGAACAGGGACTGGAACCTCCCCCGAGGGGAAGAAAAGGACCAGGCATCTGGGTCTGGGGCCCTAAGGACCTCTCCCTACTGCAGCCTCACCTCCTCACCTATTTTGACCAGTTGGAGAGGGAAACAGTAGGAAATCAGGACAGCCTTACAAGTTCCAGCGAGGCAGGCTGCTGTGTCCTTTCCAGCATTCCCTCTTGTGCTCTAAGGCACTTGTAAACCTGCTGTGGTGGTGCACACCTGCAATCCCAGCTACCCAGGAAGCTGAAGTAGGAGAGTCACAAGTCCAAGGTCAGCCTGAGCAACATAGTGCAACCCAATCTAAAAAAAAAAAAAAAAAGCCATCTACCTCTGGGGCTGGCAAGAGTGGGCAACACAGTCAGGCTTTAGCTGGATGGGGTGGGGAATGTGTCTAACTTGTAACTCAAGGACCATGCAGACACCAGGACCCATTCCTGCTTCCTCTAAGTCCTGGTCTTCTGAACAGAAAAGGGAGACAAGTTAAGGCTAGAGTGGGTAAAATCCAGAGTTCTCACCTTTGTGGACCCATATTTAGTAACGCAGAGCGTGTTCTGCTTCAAAGAAGGCTGACTTGGGATCTGCAAGGGGAAGAAGTTTGGTAAGTGGGTCCAGTTGTTGAGAACCCAGGAAAAGGATAAGGGCAGCCACATACCTGAACTTGAGTTTTGACACCCTGTTTCTGGTACTTCACAATTTCTGCTCATTTTTTCCACAGCAGTGTCCTTGTTAAACGGATGTTCAGGCCCATGGAAGAGGAGTTTGGTCCAGCACCTTCTAAGCAGATAAAAGAAGAAGGGATAAAGCGAGGTATCTCTCCAGTTGCCTGGCTCGAAGGGTGGGGTATCTCACCTAGGAGATCCTGCAGTCACTCCTGGCCCCCAGCCGCAGTCCTACTGAGTTTTTATTCACACAAGAAGTTCCCAGTCTTTTCCTTTGCTTTAAACTCTGTCCTTTTAAACATCTTAAGTAAGGTTTGTTCTTTCTGTGCACTGATTCTTTCCCTTGTCTTGGGAGAATGGTAATGAATATACTGACTCATCCAGCAGAGACACAGTTAAAAGAAACTCTTGCTGTGTATGTGACAATAATACTTCTTCAGAAGTAGTGACTGAGAGTCATTCAATAGACACAAATGGTTAATCTCACACAAGCAAATGAGCCCATTTCCCATGACATTACAACGGACTCATTTCCTTGCATTCGAGGGTCTTATTCCACTTCACTAAGAGGTGAGAAACAAAGCCTGAGAGCATCAGGGTCTGGCCCAGCATCTCAACGCTGCACACAGTCACCCTTCCTCACAGTAAGAGGGAAGTGTGTGTGAGAGCCGCTTCCCCGTGCCCTGCTGCAGCCAACGCCAGTGGCTGCCAGAGGCTTTAGACTTACACATACTGGACCTTTAATGACTCGGCTTACCATGTGAAACATGAACACAGCCTGGAGTTTTTGTCATTGAGAAATTTTATTTTTCCCTATTTAATGTAATGGGATTGGCATAATGGTCAAGAGCATCCCCTCTGTAGCCTGCCTCTGCCCCCTGGAGTCACAAGACTTCTTCACCCTCTTGCTCCTTGGACTCCTCATCTGTAACGTGGGGATGACAGGAGTACACAGAGACTTGCTGCAAGGACAACTATTATTAGATCTGTATCTCGGTAAGTTATGTTATCATACTTGTGTATAAGTAATTAGCATATGGAATGGAAAGAGCTCACAGGCACGAGTTAACTTAGCAACATTTAAACCTTTAACAAATTCTCTGACCTCACAAGCTCACCATCAAATATCGAAGTACACTTTGAACTCCATTCCTAGGTGCCTTTTCTATTCTATACTTTAGAATTAGAGTGGAGTTCTATGGAATCGAAAATCACACAGGCATACAGAATTGTAACTCACCTCCATATTTAGTGCTTAGTGGCTCGTCCAAAGACTGTTCTTCAGATATTGTGAAGCCAGCACAGAAATTGCCACTAGAAATTGTATTGGGCTGTAATGAAAAGTAAAGCTGTGTCTTTTGAAACATCTAAATTATAGAGACACATGAGGGCGCTCTATCCTACCAGCAATAAGAAGTCTTTCCCCATGGAAAAAGGACAGTGGAGTTGATGAACCCCTTGCTTGGAACTCACACTCTGAGCTGAAGTTTGATGGGCTCAGGGAATTAGGGTCATGCTGTTCCCTATTTATTTGTAAAAGTTCCACAAGAGAGGGAATGAACATAACTACCACCAAAGCCATTATTATTCATTGTTTTGGCTTCATAGTCACTTGTCTGGATGTCTCCATCCCAGGCACCTGGGGCTGCCACATGTGGCTGTCTCCTCTAGCTTCACAGTGTCTGGGATGTGATGGTTGTTCTTACTGCTGTTGTCAGTGATTATTCTGACTGCTCAGCCACAGATGCAGCTCTAATGAAAGCTGACTCCCTGGGCAAGCCATGGGGTGTACTGTGAGCCCAGCATGCCTGCCCCTGTGTGGCTGTCAACAAACCCAGCAGGAGGAGGGGAACTGCTCTGCCTGGGGTTCCTCCCCTGGCCCATCCCCTGGTGCTGAACACCTTTAGCCCCTTCCAGCCTCTCCTGAGGCAAGCAAGGCAGAGAGACAATGACTTGAAAAGAGGGGATTTGTAAACAGTGGCAATACTGCTCATTTTAATAGGATCAGTCAGCCTGCTGGAAATTGTCCCCCCCACCCCCCCCTTAGGAGCTTTGAGAAGAAGTTACAGAATTTTCATCTGTAGCAGACACCAGTCTTTTTTTCTTTCCTAATCTGGATGCAATTGGGGTCTTGTATTCTAATTATTTTTCTGTATGTCACTAACATTGATCCTTCTTATAATAACCATTAGATCACTAGGTCATTTTATTTGAAATGGCAGCTATAAAATACTCCTTCCAAAGGACTAAATTTGGAAATCTTTGGAGACATATTCAATTTATTTATTTAATAGCTATTTTATTTTTATATTTGAGAAAGAGAACTCTACAGTTTCCCTCTCTTTCTTTTTTTCTTTCTTCCCATACACTAATAGAACATTCACTGGCCGCTGAAAGAAAATTCAGGCCGAACCCTGTGCATTCATGTTGACTTGGCCTTTGTAAAGCAGCAGCTTTAATGAAGTCCTTGGGGATGGGGGAGGAGAGGAAGGAAAGGTGGGAGTTTGGGTTAGAGCTGATTCCACTTTCTAGCTCCAACTTTGTTCTGACTGACAGCGATTGTAGCTCAGCTGGTATCTGACTATAGTTGGGATCTAGGCTCAGCAGGGGTTTTTCACCTGCGTATTTTTTCCAAGAGTGATCAGGTGCATGGAGCTTTGTTCTTGACCCTCTTTTCTTCCATTGAAGAATCAAAAGTCCCATCACAAGAAGAAAGACAGAAAGGGCATTTATCTCATGGGGGCCGCAGGGTTGCATCTGAGTGGCAGCTGCAGTTTTTCTGGGACCCAGATCCAGCACAATTCCTGCAGGGAAAGGAAGAGTCAGGGAGGACAATGGTGAGCAGGAGAAGCAGCGGCCCACAGCTGTCATGTGTTTTGGAGGCTGGGGAAGCATCTTACCCTCTGTGAGCTCCATTTATCCCTCTCTAGGAATACCTGGGGTCTCTATCATCCCTTATCCTGTACATTCTCACATTTAAAACATTATGTTACAGAGAAATGGATAGAAAAGCTGCATGCCACTTCACCTAGGGCACTAGAACCACGATTGCTTCCTATTTGCTTCTAGCAATTGAGGGCTAGGTGCTTGCCATACGCCAGTGCTGAATTGTGCGTGCCACCTGGGCCTTATTTACTGACCCCTCACAGCAGCCCTGTGCAGTAGACACTGTTGTCTCTGCTTCACAGAAGAAATCTAGGCTTGCAGAGGTTGCACGACCAGGGCCCACAGCAGGGAGCCCACCCAGATCTGTGCCACTCCATATCCTAAGCTCCTTCCTCCATTGACGTGCCCAGGCCTGTGCACCTGCTGGTTTTCCGTCTAGGGTCTGTTCTCCCCACCCTCTCCTACCCCTAAGACCTCCAAAGTCACCTTCCTGGAACTTGTCCCACCCTCGCTCTGGCAAGGTCAGCCCATAGAGCACTCTCTCCTGCCTTTTCCTTCATAACTCTCATAACTCTCTTGCTTATTTGAGGCCTGCCTGGCTCTCCAAATGGACAGCAGACTCCCTAAGTGCAAGGGCTGAGACTGTAACTCTCTGCTACAGCTTCAGCTCCTAGCACACAGGAAGGGGTCTCATGGATATTCAGTAATATTAGGTAAATAGAAGAAGGTGGTCCCAGGAAAGAGTTCACAAAGAGATCACATACCCACCTGAAGAAACTCAAATGTGAACACATGTCAAAGCACCTTACAGCCTGGTAGGTGTTACCCGGTTTTGGGGTTATCTCATTGAATTGCTCCTTAAAAGCCCCTAGCTACATGGCATGTGTGTAGATGTCTCAGTCACCCTCATATGTCATTTGGGCCAGGAGTCTCAGGCTCAGCAGGACATGTCAGCCTGAGATGCTTATGTGACAGGAACAGGTGCGCTGGGCCCCCGGGGCCCCTGCAGTCACACAGCTCTCTCCTCTTCTCTTTCAGTGCTTCTGTATGTGAGGAAGGAGACTGACGACGTGTTTGATGCTTTGATGCTGAAATCTCCCACGGTGAAGGGCCTGATGGATGCGGTAAGCAAAGAGCCCCTTTCAACCTCCCAGAGACCTGCAGTATTCTCCTTAGCTAAAGCATGCATTAAAATGCAGCCACCAAGGTGGCTCCAGTGTGAGATTTACAATGAAAAAGGAAAAGCTGAGATCTGCAGAGACACTGACCTCTGTATGTCATGGCTTATTAGCATCCTAAGAAGATAATTTTTTTGCGGTACTGGGGATTGAACTCAGGGGTATTCCACCTCCAAGCTACACCCCCAGCCCTATTTTTTATTCTTTATTTTGAAACAGGGTCTCACTAAGTTGCAGAGTGCCTCACTAGGTAGCTGAGGCTGGCCGCGAACCCAGATCCTCCGGTCTCAGCCTCCCGAATGCTGGGATTACAAGCATGTACCACCACGCCCGGCTCTAAGAAGGGAATTTTGCAGAACTGCCAATGCCCTGCCAGTTTAAGGCTAATCACAGTAAAATGTGTGGAGGAAGGTTAAGCTGTGAGTTTTCATTTGTCTCTTTGCATGAAACCAAATTAGATACATTTAGCTTCCAAATCTGCACACAAGAAAACCAATTAAGTGTCTTGTTAGTTATGGTAGTGTGATCCAAAATAAAAATATGACTTCTTGGTTAAGAAAAAAAAATTGCAGAATTACAGTGATTAGGTATATGATTCTTCCCTTCTCACCCCGACCTAGTGTAGCACTAGCAAACTGGGACCTAGGAAAAGTTATTTTATATTTTATTCATGTATATTCCACACAAATATGACTCTGCCTGGAGTATGAGTTCTACCCCCCTGGGTTTTTTACAATGATGGAGATGCCAGGACAGCCTGGGACACAGTCCAAAATTGCTGATTGGTCTGGAAAACTGCTACAATGGAACAGCATCATTATATGCTTTGGAGCATCTTGAGTTATAGGGCCAAATATTAAAAAGTCCTTATAAGTGAAATCATATAAAGTGATCTTTTGTGGCTAATTTCATGTATTCATTGTAGTCTTTCTAATGTTTATCCACATTGTAGTATAAATCAATACTTGGTTCTTTCTTCTGACTGAGTAATATTCCATTGTATGGATACACCATATTTTGTTTTGCAGTTCATTAGTCAACGGGCATTGGATGTTTTACATTTTTGGCTATTGTGAGTAATAAGAACAGCCATGAACAAGTTTTGTGTAAACACCTGCTTCCAATTCTTTGTGATATATACTGAGTAGAATTGCTGACCTCATCACAAAAGCCAAATATTGTATGATTCAGTATTGTATGATTCAATTCATTGGTAATATCCAGAATAGACAAGTTCATAGAGAGATCAAGCAGTTTAGTGGTTGCCAGGGACTGGAAATGGATAGTGGAGTGATTGCATAATGGATTTCCCTTGGGAGTGATGAAGATATTTTGGAATTAGAGAAAGGTAATGGTTGTATAATGTTGGGAATGAACTAAAATGCCACTGAATTGTATGTTTTAAAATGGTTGAAATGGTGAACTGCAAGAGATGTGTGTGTGTGTGTGTGTGTGTGTGTGTGTGTGTAATGTACATATATAGTACATATATGGTGTTGTTCAGAAAAATTTTAAAATAACACACAGGAAAATTAGCAATGTAGATTTTAGGCTGCCTCCATGAAGCACTGTTAGTGAGTCCCTGGGCAATTCTACTCAGGGCAGCAAGGACTATCCTCCACAAGACACTGTTTGGGGGGGAGTTGGTGATTTTTTCTGTTTTCCAGGATTTTTCATTGGGATAGAGTTTGTTTCTATTGAATCTGCTCCACATAAAAGAAGAACAAAAACGGAAGTGAATGCAACAAAATATATGATTTATATCTCTTCAAATAAAGGTTCTAAAAATGACTCTAAGATTTCCAGAGGATAGACTAATGAGTTGTAAAAGTCTATACAATCTTCAGACCTCTGTGAATAACTTTGAACAGTTTCATGCCCAGTCTGGCTTTTAATATCATATTGCTGAAAATGACTTAGCTAGGGTATGGGTGAATATGAAAGTTACCAAAGCAGTTGTTTCAAACATGTATTCTCAGTTCTCAACCTTGGAGATTCTGATTCTGCTGAATGGGAGGTAGAGTAGGGTGAGAGGCTTGGGGATTAGGAATCGGTTTACAATGAGCTCCTCAGGACATTCTGAGATGAACTAGGTATAGGAACCACTGATCTAGACCAGTTCAGAACTGATTTGGTATCCTGTGATCCTGCTTTGGTCTTTGCTGTCTTTTTTTTTTTTTTTCTATAACATTTGGCCAATTTTACAAATGTTCTATAGATGTAATCTCATTGGGCCAGAGAGAAACTAAATGATACTTCTACTCTTACCCAAACAGCAGATCCAAACCTCTACCTACCCTTCCCACCACCAACAGCATGTGGCTCTTAATCCCTTTTAGGGGGAGCTCATCATACCTCCTTGTTATGACTAAATGGGGTGGGGGGAGGATAGCATCCTTCGGCCTTGTAAACTATGGACAAATCAGATTTGCTAGGCTCTGGTCAGATTTCTCTGGGCAATTCTGACTTCATCTCTCTCTCATGTGGAAAGAAAAGGTTTTATTAAAACACCCACACAAGCTTTCTCCTTGCTTCCTGAGTTATGCAAATGGGAAAACTGGACAAGAGGTGCTCCTTTGGGACCCTCAGGAGATGCAGCCTCATGGTGAACTGCAAAGGGACAACACGGCAGCTCTGGAACTTGGGGGTGATCACTGGGGAACACGGGTTCTGTTGAAGTGGGGACTTGAACATGCGATGGAGATGATAGAATTCTCAAGAACACTGGGTCCTGCTTACTGTTATTGTACCATGAGTTTATCTGGGATCCTGGGTGGGGTAAGAAAGTATTTCTGCCAGAGTCTGGTTTCTCTGAGGACCAGGATCTTACTAGTGTATGACATTTATTATAGTGACATTTACCAATATACATTTGTATTTGTAATATATATACGTGTGTATGTAATATACATATATACCATATAATGCAATAATGCATACACATATGCATTGTAATAATACATGTACATACATGAAATAAATATAAACAGTACAATTATACAGTCATTCCTCAGGATTCAGAATTGGTTCCAGGACCGACCCACTGTAATATCAAACTCCATGAATGCTCAACTCCCTTCCTATTTGCATAAAACCTATATACATCCTCCCATACACTTTAAATTATCTAGATTACTCATAATACCTAATGTAATATAAATGCTATGTAAATAGTTGCACTGTATTACTTAGGAAATAATGACAAAAAATGTCTGTATATGTTCCAAACAGACATAATTTTTTTTTAAATGTTTTAACCTGTGGTTGGTTAAATCTGTGAACACAGAACCTGCAGATATGGTGGGCAACCAGTACATATGTATATGTTTATATTGGTAAATATACATGCATATTGTTAACATGTGTGTATGTGTTTGTATAAAATAAGAACTATGTATATACACATGTATATTTAGAAGTCACCTTACAGACTGTGGCCTGAGAAAATCTGTTCCAATTCTAACAGTGCCTTTTATTAGTTGAGCAAGTTTCTTAACCTGTTCTTCATACTTCAAGTGAAATAATAGTAGTACCTACCTTCCAGGGTTGTTATGAGGATTAAGTGAGATGATATAGATATAAAACTCTGACTGGCCCCTGGCATATGCTAAGTCTCTGGTAAAGGTTAGCCTTCATTACAAAACCATCATTTTGGGTAGATGTCGTACCTATTCCAAGTATACAGTGTGACAGCTTCCTCTTCTGGTTCCTCAGATTCCAGATTTCTCAAATACTCAGTTTCCTATTAATGAAACAATGGAAAGTTATTTCAGCTTGCAATTCTATTATGTAATATCCCATTAATTCAGTGGAGACATGTTGCAGTGGAAATGGTGCAGGTGTCTAACTCTGACATTAATGATGATGCAGGTACTTCCACAACAGGTAGATTTATGTTGCTTAACAGAGAACCTGCTCTTACTTCTGATGAAATCCAAATTCCCTGTCCTCAGTCAGGTGTTACTTAGATGTAGAAGAACACTCATAGTGTAGGGTAAAGAGCCATAAAAGAAGTTTTCAATTTTTTTTGTTTTCTAAAAAAGTAATTAATGAAACTTGATAGTGAAATGTGGATTTATCATCTACAGAGAATAGAGCACCATTGCCACACTTTTCTCAGGTGGGAACTGAGGTTTGAGTCAGAAGGTGCCACAACAGGCAGATTTGTGAACAGCTGGGGGTGATGGCAGTGTTTCTGTAGCCTACACAGATTTCCTACAGCCTGTACAGCAAGCCGCTTTATAGGGTGGAGTATTTCTGCTATCTAGAAATTAGGATACTCTTAAACTCAGAAGACATTATACTCTTCCTTGAGATATTTTAGGTTTGCCCTAGAAGTCTCTACATGAAATAAAGGTCATGGGTCCACCATACACATGTGCTCAACAGGAAGGAGAGGAAGAGTGGGTTGGAGAACTTGGTTGTCTTATATTTAAATCATGACTATGTCTTCCTGAATATTTGAGTCTTAGACTCATTGGTTTCTTCCTGAAGAGATGTGGAAAATGCCTACCTTGGAAAACAGTTTTATTTGTACTGCCCTTGACCATCTCACTATTGTGAAAAGAATATCTTTCCCAACAAGGAGGAATGAAATTATTATTCAATCTATGACAAACTGGGTCACTTTTCTGTAGGAGAGACTGGATTATTCTTCTTTCTGAATGGTCCTGAACCTCTCATACCTGCCAGAATATCATTATCTATAAGAATCTAGACACCAGATAGAAAAGGCACAAAAGTTCTCCATCAGCCAGACGTTACTGAATAGTCTCTTACTCAGCATCATTTGGAGAAAATACACTATTTTTAATGACTGCACAGTTTTTAACCGTGAAGATGTTAAAATATGTTAGATGAATGATATATACAATTTTCTCTGTTTTAAACAGCAATGTTTTGAAAAATCTTTGCATACTTCTATTTTTGCAGACATATGAGTGAGGTAGTACATTTTTTGCATATACTTATTGATTACAGTTTCTTCCCTGAATTGGTTTTCCATATTATTCATGTTATTTTTCCCCATTGAATTCTCAGTGTTTATTTTATTTTTTCTTGATTTGCAGTGTGTGTGTGTGTGTGTGTGTGTGCGTGTGTGTGTGTGTGTTACTGAGCATTGAACTCAGGAGCATTCCACCTCCAAGCTACACCCTCAGCCCTATTTTATTTTTATTTTGAAACAGGATCTTGCTAGATTGAAGAGAGTCTCACTACTTACTGTCCTCAAACCTGTAATTCTCCTGTTTTAGCCTCCCAAATACTGGAACCACAGGTGTATGCCACCTGTGTGCCCCAGAGACTTGCAGTTCTTTTTAACTTAAGGAAGTTAGTTCTGTGTCTGTGTTGTGAAAATGTTTCCCAGTGTATTGTTTGCTGTCAACTTTCTATGGTGGTTTTAATATACAAGTATATTTAATTCTGTGTTGTTTCGTGTGTGTGTGTGTGTGTGTGTGTGTTTGTTTGTGTGTGTGTGTGTGTGTGTGTGTGTGTGTGTGTGTGTGTGTGTGTTACTGGGGATTGAACCCAAGGGCATTCTACTTCTGAGCTACATACCCAACCATATTTTATTTTTTATTTTGAAATGGGGTCTCACTAAGTTACTGGGCGCTTCACTAAGTTGGTGAGGCTGGCTGCAAACCTGTGATTCTCCTGTCTCAGCCTCCCAAGTACTGGGATTACAGGTGTGTACTACCACACCTGGTTCATTAATTTTTAACCATTTTTTTCCAGGTTTATACTTTGCTTAGAAAGAGCTTCTTACTCTAAGATGATAGATATACAAAGAATCTACTCATGACTTCTTGTGTTTTTAAAGTTTCATCTTCCACATACAAATCATTGATTTACCTGAAACTTTTTTTTTTGTAAAGAGTGGGAAAGGGGTCCAAATTACCTTGTTAAATTTTTTTCTATATTTAATCCAATGTCATGATTAGATCTCATCTTTCTCTGACTCATCTGAAATGCCACTTATATCCTAGTTTGAATTCTCAAGTGGATGAATCTTTTGTCCAATGATTAAGGTTTGTTCAAAGGGAGAACTTAGAATGAGCGTTTGAGACTTTGACTCATGAATGAAGACCATACTGTGTCCAGGAAAATGTCTAAGAGACTGAGATTGGAGTTTTCTCCCTTGCCTCCCCTTGGGCTCCCATTCGGTGCTCATCAGCCTCTTGCTATTGGTGTTGCAGATTTCGGAGAAGTATGGGCTCCCGGTGGAGAAGATAGCAAAACTTTACAAGAAAAGCAAAAAAGGGTAAGAGAGAAACTGACCTTAAATTGACATCCTCATCAGACAAGTCTACATGATGCCTTCTTTTTTAAAGTGGTGCCTGTCTTTTGTTACTTCTGTTGTCCATCTTTCATGAAAATTGTGAACCATCCTTCCAAAGGATCACAGAGCAGCTTGCGAGAGCAGTGTGTGTTGTGAAGGTCTTTTATAAGAGGGGAAGAGAGCACCCTGTCCTAATGGCGGCTGAAATGCCCTGTTCCAATGACAGGATTAACAGGTGCACTAGCAGGATCTGGAGGTGGTGAGGACACTGGGGAGAATGGCAGAGCCATCTCTCCATGAAGAGTAGCATCTGTCGGAAATCACACCTGGCTCCTGGGGTTGATTTCAGGATGGCACAACAGGAACAAAAAGTAGTTGAGGACATAAGGAATTCTTCCAAGGTAATTAGTAACAAAAATGCTCTTAAATAATCATTTACCTCCTTGTTCTCATTGTTAAGAATAGCTCTTATTTATTGGGTATTCAGTATGTTCTGAGTCCTCTGCTAAGAACTTTACATTGCATTCCTCTATTTACTCCTGACTAGTCTAGAGGTAGAATCTATTATTGCTTCTAATTTACTAATGAAGACAATAAGCCAGAGGATGCTTCAGTAGCTTACCCTAGGTTTCCTATGCAGTAAGTAGAACGCAGATTTGAACCCAGTTCTGTGACTCAGATGTCCAGTGCTAGCTCCCACATTATGCTTTCTACCACATTCGAGTCCTCCTGGGGCTTCCTGTCTATGAGATTCTAAGAGTAGTGGCCACAGGATTCAGTCCTCAGACATCCAGAGAAGTGTCTCCATTGACTCAGCTTCTGAAGCTATTTTCCTACCAAAAGCAGAAAGTAGGTCTTTAAACTCTTCCCTGGACCTTTTTCATAAAGAAAATTAATTATCTGGATTCTCAGGCTTTCTTAGTGATAAAGTCACTGATTTATTGGGAGTCACGAAGGAAACCCCTTCGACCTGAAATTTTGTCAGGAAGCTTAATTCCTTCCAAGGTCAATGCAACAGGCTGGGCATATTCTTTGAGTGATGTCTCAAAGTCCTACTGCTGAGCGAAATCCTCTATGCAGATGTACGTACTGTTGCTGTTAACATGAGGTCCCTGCTAAATGCTTTCATCCCAACAACCACCTCTAAAGCTGGGCATTTTTTATTTTTGCAAAAGAATAAACTGAGACTCTGGAAGTCTAAAGAACTTGCCTGATATCAGAGTCAGTTGTTCTTTTTCAAACTAAGGTCTGACTTTCAAGCATGAGATTGGCTCATGGTCTTCTAAGTCATGGGCAGACCCTGGAAGATGTTGGTTTTCTTTAAACTAAATTCACCAGGGGTATATGCAGGGGTCACATGCAGTGAAGTAAGAGCTTCAGAGTGAGGCAAAGTCAGTTTTGAAACCTAGCTTAGCTATGCGCTAGCTGGACGAACCATTTGGGGAAATGGTTGCGCCTCACTGTGCTCAGTTCCCTCATTTGCAAAAACCTTCAGGGTTGCTGCAAGGATTGAACACAAGTCTCTGATACACAGACACATACTACGTGTTCAACAAAGGGCAGCTGCAATTTTGGTTTATTTTCCCCTTCCTGCTGAGGGTGGAGGTTGATATGGCTTAACAAAAATAGGAGGACTATTTAGGATATGGCTCTGTCAATAGCTAACTGATTTCAGGCTTTGCTAACTTCCTTAAACCTCAGTTTACAAGTCTATAAAGCAAGAGGCTGGCTTGACTGATCTCAGAAGTCCTGTTTCATAAGAAATCATGAGGGCAGTTCTGAGAAACTGAGGTATGCTTTCCTAAAAGTGGTTATTGGAAAAAGGAAACAGAATGAGGGACTTTGCCTGCCGTGCCTCCCCTCTCTCTCACGCCCCGGTCTCCACTGTAACAGAATGGCTAATGGAGCACCCAGCCTGAAGCTTGCCCTCCCACTGACCTACGCAGGCTGCTCACAGCATCTTTGTTCTTTACCCTCCCGCCCTGGCAGCATCCTGGTGAACATGGATGATAACATCATTGAACACTACTCCAACGAGGACACCTTCATCCTCAACATGGAGAGCATGATGGAAGGATTCAAGATCACACTCATGGAGATCTGAGCCCTGGGCTCAGCACCCGCCTTGGCAGGAGCTCTCAGCACATTCCTTCCCAGGAGAGATGGGGGCCCCCCGCTACCCCCAAACCCAGAGACCCACCTCACCCATCTCACAACTGCTGTTACAAGACTGTGCTGGGGAGCAAAGCAAGGCCTGAGGCCCCGCTGATTGTCAGTCTGTTTGACCCATCCACCAGCTCCCGCCATGGAGCTGAAGGCTGAGCCTCTCGGGACCTTGCCTTGGGCCTGTCAGGTCCTTATTTATTGCCCACCTTTTCCAGTAGCCCGGAGTCCAGGCCACCAGGACTCTGCAGCGTACAGCTGGCTCCATACGAGACCGTCCAGGGACCCCCTCCTTCGAGAGAAGCACAACCAACCACTCAGCCCCAAGAGCCTGAAAAATTCTCGTTCCTTCTTTCTCACCTCTCCACATCTGCTGAGTGGCTGGACAAAGTGAGCTACTTCTCGGGTGAAGTAGTCACGGGTGGGGTAAGAGATGTACACCCTCTTACTGGTCTAAAACCTTCAGGTGGCTCGGGGGAAGGTCATCTTGCTAAAAAGAAACCTCCGGGGGATCCCAGCGAGCAGCCACCAGGCCTTGCACCAGAAGACATTCAGCTACCATGGCAGTGGTAAGGAACACTGGAAGTATGCCTGACCATCATGTATATAATGTTCATAGTATTGTAATAATATATTTTACCTGTGGTATGTGGGCATGTTTACTGCCACTGGCTCGAGAGGCACATGCCTGGACACTCAGAGCTTTCTGCCTCTGCACCTGTTCAGGACACATGCTGGGCTAGGGAAGTGGCTTTTGTGGCATCAGGTGACTGTGGCTGATGCCAGACCCTCCATTGGACACACCTGGGGGGACTTGTCCCCAGAGGGAGCACCTTCTCCATGGGCATGACTCTCCTTTGAGGCCATAGCGTTTTCTCATGATGACGCGCTGTGCTGGACTCTTCCTTTGAGCTGTCTCGTGGAAAAGGTCATATTGTCTGAAGTGCCAGCTCCTTCTCTACTGTTGGTACAGGTGCTGCCTGTGCTTCCTGGAGAGACCCTGAAGGGGTTTGCACTGGGGCCCTGTCGCTAGGTCCTGCTGCAGAACTCCCAGGCCATCACGAGAATCCCAGCTGCTGTATGCCTCACAGTTTACAAGCATGTCCTTCATCTCAAGTGGCCCCTCTAAAAGCCCAACTTGCAGTCCCGAGAGCCCTGCCAACAGCTCAGCTCTGAACTGCAGGCCCAGCTTCCTCCTGTGCCTGGACACCAGAAAGGAAGGGATGATCTGCCTCTGCTCCTGCATGCTGGGCTTTGAGAAAGTGAGTGTGAGTGAGAAAGCCCCGTGAGCCCTGGCTCTTCTGCCACCAGGCTCAGGAAGCCGACTGGGAGAAAGGTTTGCCTTCCTGCTCTGTGCCCTAGGAGATGAAAAAGGAGCATTGCAGCAGGCCGCTGTTCTCTTTGAGGAGACTGTAAGTGGTTTGGGGGTTGTTGTTCACTCCTGTGGGCTGAAGCACTAGATTTTTGGGAGCCAGGCACATCCCACACCCAAGGCTCAGATCTAGGACAGGCCCCGTGTAAAAGTCCAGATCTGTCTGTAAAGCACTTTGATGTCTTACCTGGAGACCCTGCTCTCAGGGCTCCTGCCCTCCCACCTCTTCTGCCTCTGAGGCCCAGAGCAGGAGGGAGGGCTGCCTGTAGCCCAGATGTTGCTCCTTGAGGCTGCAGAGGAATTGAATGGGATGGAGAGTAGGTGCTGTGCCCAAGAGAACCCAGGGGGTGGTAAGGGGCACCTTGCTGTGTGTGCTCTGGACATGCCACCCCGCCTGCTGAAGGCTTGCATGCTAGGTTCAGCCCTCTTCCAATCTGCCCCCTCCTCCTCTACTCCAACTGGATCAGCAGCTTGGGGACCATCCTGTTCTAAGATCGTCAAATCCAAACTTGGAAATACATGACATGCTATGCACTTATCCATGCTCCTTGGGTTAGGAATAGTGTCAAACATGATTGGCAGGCCTGAAAGCTGGAGCACAGGATTCTAGAGTAAAGAAAAAAATTTGTGGCAGCCCAATACAGGTGACCCACCCTTCTCTTTCCAGCCTCTCTTTATTGGTCTTGCCCTAAGGCAGAAGATGAACAGAGATGCCTTTGTGTTTGTCCTAAGTCCCTGAGCAGTCGAGACAAAGGATTTGAGGCCAGTGCCACCACAGTGTGGCACAGGGCACCATGTCCCTCCAATCCATCTCCCTCTGCATTTGTGGAGGGTCCATGGTTAGCTTCCATGGGTCCTCCATTGTATAAGTTAGGAGCTTTGATCAGCAAAAACACTCCAGAAAGTTAGAAAACTTGCCTCCTCTTCTTTTTTGTCCCTTAATCATTCCCAAATAAATAAGCTTTTATTTTTTCTTAGTAATTCATAAGAGATGGGGGACAAGTGAAACAAGTGTTTTTCTTATTCATCCCAAATTGTTTAGACTTTACTGGTATTTAGAAATTGGAACCAATAGAAAAAATGCAGCCCAGTGTCGTCTTGGAATTGCTTCCTGACCAGCCCAGAAACTTGGGAAGTGTGAAATGAATTAAATGTTCTTTTCCTTCTTATTTAAAGTCATGAAAATGCAACCAAAATAGAGGGTTTGTGCCAAATTCTAAGAATGGCCCTTTCTTAAAGACATGCAGGAGAGATTGATATATGTACAATTTGCTCTCACATTAATAAAAAAAAAAAGGTAAATGTAACTTAATAGTTTTGTAAATGGGAGAGGGGGAATCTATAAACTATAAATACAGTTATTTTATTTTTTGTACATTTTTAAGAAGAAAATAAATATTCATAACATAAGAGTAAAGCAACAGTGTCTAGTGTTTTCTGTGAGGTGAATGTCGGGCTCTTTAACCAGTTGGAAAGAAGCCTCCACATGACCTGGGAAAATTCTAGGCTGTCCTGGTACCTTCAGGACCTAGGACGCAACAGAGCAGGCCTGTGCTCTGCAAGTTACTCTGTCTTGCCCCACCCCAGAGTCAAAGAAGAAGAGGGCAGAAGATACCAAGAGGCCTTCAGCGCGGCCGTGCCAGGCTCCCAGGGTAGTTGTTCTCGGCCAGTCCGTTGGGCTGCAAGCAGGTCCTGTCCCCCACTTCTGTTATCACTCCTGGGGTCAGTGTTCGCCCGCCATCCCTTCACTTCCCACAGAAGCTTTCTGCTTCTTTACTTCATCCACGCCAACCTCTATATAGAGGCTAAAACCATGTGGCTTAAACTCCAGTTTCAGCACGCCACTCTCCTGCCCTGGAATCCATGCCTCCAAGCATCACCCCTGTGTGTCGTGAGGTTTCCTTGGTGACCACCATGCTGCGGAGCCCCAAGCACCTTCGACCCTTATTCCTGATGATCTCCAAAGAGCGTCTCTGTTCCAACAAGTAGCCTATCCGTGTTCTTCCACCTCACTCCTTTTTTTTTCGGTCCACTATTTTCAAGTCTTGGCTAAAAATTGTCTTCAAGTAGACATCCCTGACTAATTTCAACCCTAGTGGCATCTCCAGCCATCTCTGTGCCTGGACCAGGGGTAGAGAAGAGGAGGCTTGGGAAGTGCTTATTGACGGGCTTTTTGGAGAGACTGTGGAATTAGAAATGGGCCATGAGGCTTTTTATCATGATCTGTGTCCCATGACCTCATTAGGAGGTCTGAATACCCTCCACACCTGCCTGAGGAAGTTATGTTGGGGATGCAAGTGGTCTCCACAGCTGCTGTGAGGCAGTCTGCCCCCTTGGTCTCTGGTGATCAGGGTCCTGGTGTTTGGTCACCATGTGTGCCACCACCCCCAACTCCCTGGACCGGGACATTTCCTGAGTGAGTATCCTGGACACTCTGGTACCGTATAACATCTGTCCCCAGGGCTCCTTCACCCCTGTGCCTCTCTGAGATCCTCTAAATGGGTGCAGAGGTTAATATTAGAGACCTGGGAATTTGTGGAAAGGTGATAGGGGCCCCTGATCAGCCAGAAATGGCAAAGGAGAAGGGGCTTGGTGAAAAGGCGTCAAAGGTGAACATCACCCCCATTTCCCTGGGCAGCAAACACCCCTCATGCATCATGCAGGAAGAAACCTGATTTCTGCTGTGCCATCGGGCAGAAGTTTTTAAGCCTGAACTGTTTTTAAGACTGAACAGAAATTTTCAGCTGGGTTGTGAGCTTGGTATCCTATGACTTTGCTAATAATGCCTACTTTTCCCCCACCCCAACCTACACATACATCTTCAAGACTATAGTGCTTGATACTGTTCAGGGTCACAATTGAACACTCAAGGTGAGCCTAAAGGAGTGATTAAATACTGCTATGGGAAAGACACATAGGCAAGAGGAGAGAGAGAGGGAGGGAGGGAGGGCCGGAGGGGAGAGAGAGAGAGAGAGAGAGAGAGAGAGAGAGAGAGAGAGAGAGAGAGAGAGAGAGAGAGATTAGATTATCTACTCTACCTGCCTGTCTTTAAGAGGGTAGCATACTGGTGGCTGAGATGAAGATTTGATAAGCAGTTTAGGTTGACAGGTCCAGGGGCCTTCTAGAGAACTCTTAAAAAGCCATTTGCTGGAATAGTGCTGAGGAAAGAAGTCATGAAGCAAGCCTCCCTGTGGCCTGAGCAGTCTGAGCAGTCCCAGTGAGTTAGCTCTAAACTGTAATCATTGTTTGCATCCCCAGGGATATCTGGGACTATGTATTGCATATTAATGTCCAGTATGGTAATTTCCAAGTACCTGTCTAAGTCCTGGATGTGTAGTCAGCATTCATTTATACAGAAGCCTGCTTAAAATCATTGGCGATACCCTTGGCCTAAACATCTCTTCCCTATGCAGCAATTTTTTTACTTTAGTTGAACTTGACTGATATTCTGCTGACTTGGAAAATACAGGACTCAATGCCTTTTCTTTTGTTTCTTCAACCACCTTTGAGGTGGTTGAAGAAAATTTCAGGAAAATGCCCAGCACACTTCCAATAATGACAAGAGAGGCATGCGTGGAGGATCTCCATTTCTTCCAAGGGTAGCCCTTGTGCTCTCCTCTCTGCCTTGATGGAGAGAACGCTAACTCCTCCTCGCTGCTGGGCCTCCTGTGTGCCTGAACTGGGTTAGGGCATTGATTCAGGCCCCTGGAAACAGGAGCGTCAGATTTGGAAATGGTCTGGAAATTGTCAGGTTGCAGGTGTGTGGTTTCCTCATCAGGGCAGAGGGCCCCATCCACCTTCTTACTGTTGTCACCATGAGTGCCTTGGTGTCATTCATACCCAGCTCACTGCCCCCGTGAGGTCTAGCTGGTCCATGAGGCACCTGCTACAGCTCATATTCAAGTTAGGAAGTTGGGGGCCCATGCTCCTATATTATTGGCCTTCTGGTATGGAGGCAAGTCAATGGCAGCCACAGAAAACCTGATCTAAATGGCGTGGGAGTGTGGGCTCTGTGTCCTGTTATCTCTTCCATTGAATCTTCTCAGACTGAGAGGATGAGGGAGAAGAGGCGCATATTCATTTCCTTAGGCTTCCCCAGGCGCCATAGAAGAAGAAGTTGCCTCAGAGTCTCCTCCATTTTGGAGAAGGAGAGGAGGTGAAAGTGAAAGTGATGGAAAAGAAGGAAGGAAGCCATATATGGACCAAGGATGCTTTTGGACAGGGCTTTGGGCCCAAGACCCTCTTCCATACCCCCACCCACAAACCGAGGTTCTTTGTATCTCACCAGGGCAGAAGCAAATCCAGGAGGAGGCCAGAATCCAAGCTGTGAGCCTCACTAAGAACCACATTGAACTGGGGCAGCAGTGCAGTCAGGAAAATCTCATGTTCCAGACAATCATATTAAACAACAAACATGCTTTAATGTCAGGCAAGAGTTACACAAAGTCAACTGATATAGGGGCCACTCCATATCATATGATTTATAGAGATCATTAAATCCACTTGTGGAAGGTCCTCCTGGGACATATCGCTGGGATGGGCTGACACCCGCAGCACCCCTTCCCCACCCTAAGAGAGGTATGAACAGCTGAGCATTCTGCAGCATCCTTCAGGTCACACGTCACTTTATTCTAGTCTCTTGGACACCACACACTGGCTTTACTTGGGACAGAACAGACTCCATTTCCAGAAATTCTTGAATACAGCAAAGACAATGAGCAGGCCCATACATGAGACATAGAAACCTCCAGGCATTCAGCCCTCACCAGTACTGTGTAGTCCCGTGGCCAGACTTGAATACATTGGATTAGACATGCCAAGGGCTTCCTGGGAAGGAGGAGGAGAAGGAGAAACACAGCTAGAAGAACAACTTTCTCTAGAAGCACAATCTGGACAGTGGCTGGCCAGCACCAGCACTACCTCTGAACCTTCTGGGGGCAGCAGTGTGCAGCAGAGTTCATCACCCACACATCTGGCTCTGTTTCTTTCCTGAACAGCTGGAGACCTTCTCTGTTCCTCACTCCAGCTCTGGGTTCTAACAAACAGGATTAGTCCGGTTCAACAAGATGTCGTGATCTAGGACAGAGCCCAAGTGAATTTCCTTCATCTTAACTGATTCCACTCTTTTTTTTTTTTTTTGCAGTATTGGGGATGGAACACACGGGCATTCTACCTCTGAGCTACACTCCCAGCCCTATTTTTTATTCTTTATTTTTTAAAACAGGGTCTCACTAAGTTGTGGAGGGCCTTACTAAGTAGCTGAGGCTGTACATCCTCCTGTCTCAGCCTCCCTAGTACTGGGATTACAAGCATGTGCCACCATGCCTGGCTTGATTCCACTTGAGTCTTTAGTTCAGAGCAGAAAAAAGTGGAATGCAACTCCCAGATACTACCGGTAGAGTGTGCTGGATCCCCTTCCCCCTCTGCACTCCACAATTCAGGTTAACTCCCTCTTTTCCAAAAGCAGATTTTACAACTTGGCCCATGGAAGAATTTGGCAAGCCTTGGTTTAGAATATGAGCAACTGACACTCAGAGGAAGAGTAAGGTTACTGTCCAGGTCTAAAAATTTCACCCTACAAAGCAGGTTCCTTTTGGTCTACCATGCACATTTGGATTTTGGATACCTGTTAGAATGGACTCACATCATGCACAGGAGTCTGGAGGTTAGGAGACGCTGGGTGTCATTTTCCTTGTGGTTATGTTTGTCTTTCCATAGTTCATGTTCTACAGGAAGTGGATTGGCTGCAAACAGACCCCCCTGGGGACTTGCTTGCCTTCTCTTAGGGTAGCTGCCCCTCCCCCCCTTTACGTCCTGGAGTATTTGGACCTTCCCAATGCCACTCAACTGCCTGTGAGACTGTGATTTGCCTGTGACCAGCAGTTTTAGCTTTTAGCCTTCAGTTCAACTTAGTGTGCATGAGGCAACCAGCCCACACAGCAGCTCAAATTTGTGCTGTCACTTCTGGAAATAGAAATCTACATTTAAAGAACATGGTGATGGCAAATACTGTTGGATTCCCCATAACGGGCGTTGGCCACCACAGATGCACTTGCTCGTGCCTTCTCACGATGAATTGGACGACTGCCCCAACTCTGATCTGAAGGGCCACTGGGGGTGTGGAAAAGTGAACGTTCCAGATGTGGCTCTCTAATCAGCAATGTGGGAAGTCCCGAGAGCTTGGCTATCTTTGTCATGTCTGCAGAATATCCATCTGCTCAGAAAGGCAAAGCCCCCCGCAGCCAACTCATGCTGCTGAGGGGCTGCTGGGCCCCCCTGCCCCACTCATAAACTTTAACCTCCTGCTGCTTCAGCCACATGACCTGCCCTGCTTCAGTTCTGCAGCTATCATGACCCTGGGAAAGCATTCGGAATCAGAGTTGGGCCCCTGTCACGGTCACTTTGTAATTTTATGAAATATATAAAATATACTTGATTGATACATTTGTGCAAAGACAGATCTGACTTTAAAACATGACACCGACATTCATGAGCGTTGGCTTACTCCACAATAAGCTACTAAAAACAGTCTTCAGTAATAAGATTGTATTAGTGCTCACTAAACATGCATTTACAAGGCAAAACACTTAATTTGGTTTGCAATACCCAATATTTTATATACAGCAGTCTTTTTTTTTTTTTTTTGTAATCACAATAGGCAACAAGATGGATCTGCCTTTGGACTATGTTACCATTTGTGTTTGATTTTCAAAGAAACTCCTATTAGCTCAACTAGTGTAAACCTGTGGAAAAATAGCTGAGCCTCTTTTTCCTCTCCTTTATTAATTTACCTCGAAATGTTCACAGCTTAATATATTTTATCTTGTTCTCTGGGAACCCCGCATCTGGTGCCATCCGCAGCCGGGAGGCACGAGTGGCAACAGACCCAGGTGGGGAGTTTTGTCTTCCAAACAAAGCCCCTGGAAGCTTGCAGTATGGGATTTCCCTTCTCTTGCTCCCCCCACCCCCCACCCCAAGTCTTAGGTTTTAGAACAGAGACATTCGAATCAAAAGAAAAAAGAAATAACGATTAAAAAGTCATCATCAAACAACGAACACCGCGAAGTCTGTCCATGCTGTCCGCGAGCACTGGCGGGCTCTGGGCATTGCGCGAAGCGTCCACGAGAAAGAAGCGGGAGGCGGAGGCAGCACGGAGGAAGGAAGGTACGTCGAACCGCGCAGGGGACAGCATCACCACCAATATTGTTTGGCAAAACGAAAACATTTTGTTGTTGTTGTTAAAAAGAAGAATCTGGAGGGATCAACACAAGCAGCTCTACGATGGGCAGGGCGCCGGGCTCAGAACTGGCCAGCGCTGCTGGGGTCGCACTGCAGGAGGCGAACTATGGACGGGTCGCTCTTTGCCCCTCGGATGAACTCTTCCAGGGAGAGTTTTCCTAGGGAGAAAGAGGGTGACGGGTGAGTGGGGCCGACGGCAGCCGCATGAGTTAGCACCCTCCCCACCGCGTGCTGGCGACAGCGATGGCTCACCTGCCCACCTGCTCCCCAGCCCCCAGGCAGAGCCCAGGGCTCTCTTTGCAACTTGAGGGCTGCCTAGGAAGCTGGGACTCAGAGTGGCTCTGCCAGCCCCCTGCGCAGCCACACTGCAAGCCCAGGACCGCCCAGGGATGCGGGAGGGCGTGGCTCACCCTGACTTTGTCCCGGCACTCCCGGCTTCAGACTTCACCCACCCCAGAGAGGCCCGGTCAGTATCCGTGGAATGAGGGGCCCTCGCACCTTTAAGAGAATGTGCTGGCCTTTGCAATTTAGCGAGGCTTTCAGCAACCTAGTGAGACCCTGTTTCCAAATAAAAAAATAGAATAGGGCTGGGGCTGTAGCTCAGAGGTAGAATGCCCCTGGGTTCTATCCCCAGCACCACACACACACACACACACACACACACACACACACACACACACGAAAGAACAAAAGAAAGAGCTGGACTCTCAGCACCAAGGCCGGCCCCCTGTCCCCCTGATGTTCTGGCCACTCGTTGGCCCTTCAGGCCACTAGGGTGAATTTAGATGTGCTGCAGGGCTCCACCCCTCCCACGTGGGCAGAGGCCCGGGGCGGAAGTGCTCCTTCTTTTGGATAAAACCTGAACTCAGAGGCACCTTCATCCCAGTGTGTGCCAGGCAGAGGGACCCACTGGTCTGCTGGCAGCCTCATGAGCTGGAGGAGGGAGTTCCTGAGATGCTCTTTCCTCCTTCCCAGAGAAGGTGTAGTATATCCTGAATTCTCTTCCATGAAGGCCTCTCTGCCACTAATATTGCAGAGGAGGAGGTGGGGGCGGGGATTTCCCCCAACCCTGGAGCTTCTGTGTTTCCCTTCCTCCTAGGGTACCCATCCCCCAGGAGTGAGGCGACTCCCTTGACTGGTAATTCTGGGGGGAATTGCTGGGCACCTTTGCTTAGCTCTGCCCTCCTTCTTTTCTTGGAAGGAGTTCCGCAGAGACTTATTACTGTCTGTTCCTCCAAGGACAGGAACCAGGCTCAGTGCTCAGCCTGGTCTACAAGTATTGTGAGCCGCCCTTGAACTCGCACACTAAGCTACTTCCTCTGGTGTAGCTTCCCTTTGGCCTCAATTATTGCTCTTTTGTTTCTTGACTTGTTCCAAACCCAGGCAGAAAGGGGTGCTGTTTATTGGACTTCCCCCCCTACCCCACCAACACACATCAACAAATATGCCTTTCCCTCAGCCACAACTCCCTCCCCACCAGGCCCTGGTTCTTGTCTAGCAAACCCACTTTATCTATATGAAGGAGAAAAGTAGGGGTTGATTGCTTGGACTGATTGATCAATAGTACTTAAGCAGGTCCCCTCTAAAGCTTTGTGACCTGACCATTGTTAGCAGCCATGCACCTACCCATAAGGTAGCGAAAATGTGATGACTTCCTCAGGCTTTGATAGAGTGGATGGAGGGAAGGGAAACAGGCACGGTCACTTGAACACTTTGAAATCTCTCAAAGATAGACTCTGGGAACTGCAAGTTCGCTGGGGACACAGTGTTCAACCTGACCTTGACTCTGTGGCTAGCGGGATAGTTTGCCTGTGAGCCCAGACTTTTCTCCAAGTCAGAGGCCAAGTGTGACATGCAAAGAGCTTCAAAGAGTGGTAGGAGACTGCATGAGACCTGCTTTGCTCAGGAGGAAGGAGGACAGGTGGCCTTACATCTGGGAACCTAAGCTAAAGGACCAAGAAGTCTCCTGAGTGTGCTGAGATTCCTCTGACCACTATTGAACTTCAAGCCCCACTCTCTTCCTTCTTTCCTCTCCTGCTCCCCATCTCTATTTTCTTCCTTTTCTAAACACAAATCTTTCCCTTCGGCCAGCACAGGACTCTCGGTGGTGAGCTGCACTCTGGGAATACTAACCCAATCAGGGCCCTTTGATCCCGAGGTAGCAGAGTAGCAGTCCCAATGGTGAGATCCTAACTCATTGCCTCTGACCAACATGTAGACAGGATTTTATCCCAAGCTGTCTTGACCTTCTCTAACCCTTAGTCCTTCTCTAAATAGGAGGCTGAACCAAGAGCAGAGCACAAAGCCACTGTCCTCCCTGGAGCATCAGCAAAATCTGCAACTTAACAGTAAATTCATTAGCTATCAAAATCATCCCGTATTGGTTTAATCTTTGCAAAGCAAATTGTTTCCTGTGAATCTAGGCACCTAAGGGGAAATAGGATGTAAGAGGAGGTCCTGGCACCTTTGCAGAGGAAACAAAGCTAACAGATTGGCCAGTGGCAAGCAAACCCAGCTGCTAGGCAGCAGGCACCATCGGGGTGGACATGCAGAGGGTCTCTCCTCTGCAAATCCTTCATTGTCCTGCACATCAGTGACACTGCGGGGGAGGGGGAGATATAGGATGCATTTGCACAGAGGTGACAACACTTGCTGAGCACTCTCAGCAGAATGGTGAACTGGTAATTACACAAGAGCTACAGAGCTTATGACAGACCAGGCCCTGAGCTTAGTTAGCACTTAGTTAGCAGTCTCTTTTCTTGTGCTGAGTTTAAACAGTGTTGCCAGCTTTGGCAAATAAAACAGTTAACTCTGAATTTCAGATTATCAGCAAACGGTTCGTTAGTAAAATATGAATGACATCGAATGTGTGTTTATTCATACGAAATATAATAGATATTGAATGTGTGTATATTTATACTAAAAAGTCACCTGTTTATCCAACTTCAGTTACTTGGTCCTCTCATATTCTGGAAACTCAACATCTCCACTCATCTGTCCTGGAGTTTAAAATCCAGCCCTCCTTTTCGCTTGGGTTTGCTTGGCATCCCCTTGGGGGTTTTTGTTTTTGTTTTGCTTTGCTTTGTTTTGTTTTTATGGTGCTGGAGACTGAATCCAGGGACATTCCACCTCTGAGCTACACCCCTAACTCTTTTTATTTTTTAATCTGGAAACAGGGTCTCGCTAAATTGCTGAGGCTGGCTTTGAACCTGCGATCCTCCTGACTCAGCCTCCCAAGTACTGGGATTACAGGCATACACCAACACACTCTGCTCCCTTTGGGTTTTGATTATGGGTGGCATCCTCGGGCTGGGACCCTGCTGGTTATCCCAACCCTCCATCCCATCCCCAATGCCTGCAGGAGCCCACTTGTCTCAACATCTTAGAGCATATACAGGAGGCCCCAGTAAAGCTCCGTGAGCAGGCTGAGTGAGGCTGCTGGAGTCTGGTGCAATAGCAAGCCCTCCACACACTCTGACATGTGGCCTGCAGGGATCCAGCCTGCTGAGAACAAAGCCTGTCCTGAGGACTAGGCTGTGCTAATGATGGTTTCTTTGGTCCTTCCAGTTCTGCTCCACAAGACTCAGTCTCTTTTCTTGGGGGTAGAAAATGGTCTAGAAGAAAGACAGAAGGGCCTAGAGATAAGGCACTTCCCCCCAGACTGGGACCAGCTCTCTAGCGGTCTCCTGGTCCTCTTCCTTCGTGCCCAGTCAGGGGGCACTTGGGATGAGCCACTGTCATAAAGGCCGTGGGTCAGGTCCCTATAGCTGACATTTTGTCCTTGATTGGCACTTCCTTGCCTGGACTCTGCCAGCCACCCTGACCTGCGCGAAGCGAAGCAACCTACCATCTCTGTTGGTGTCCATCTGGCGGAAGATCTTTTCTGTCCTTTTCTCTGGAGTCGACTCATCTTCGGGCATTTTCATTACAGAGGAGACCATCTTGTAGATCGCCTGGGGATAGAAGCAACAGGTGGAAATATAGAAACATGGTTTGGCACAAGAAGCTTCACTATTAATCCTCCCAGATACTGGGATGAAGGGAAGGTCCCCCATGCACAGGTGGAACTGGTCCTGTCCCTGCTGATATATCACAGGACGTGACTTGCAGTCCCTGGTAGAAGCCAGGCAGCAGAGCTCGCTCTCCTCCAGGGAGACCCTTGATGCTGTTCCTGAAATGCTGATACCTGAAGGTGTGCATGAATCCCTGGAATCCCTGTTAAAATACAGGGTCTGAGTGAATAGGTCGGGAGAAGGGGTGCAGACTGAGGTCCTGGGATTCTAACAAGCTCCTGTGTGATGCTGATGCTGCTCTGCTTGGGGCCCCACCTGAGCAGCAAGGCTGCAGATGACATTGTTCAGGCCACAGAGACAAGTGGGGACCACCGTGGTCTCCGCCTTGGCCTCTGGAGGATGACTGACCCCTGACAGTGTGTAAGTATGCGCCCTCCCCTCTCCCAGGCCGATACTCAGTCTATCCCAATCCATCCCAATGCTCTTCCTCAATGGAGAATGTGGCCATGGTCTCACAGACCTTCTCAGCAAGCTCCCAGGGAACCCAGATGTTATAGGTTTGATTTGGAATGTCACCCAAAATCTCATGTGTCAGGTGATGCAGCAGAGATGAACTGATTGAATCACTGGGGTTGTGACCTCATCACTGATAGGTTAATAATCTGAATGGATTTACTATGTGGTAACCTGTAGGCAGTCAGAGTGTGGCTAGAGAAAGTAGGTCACTGGGGTCATGACCCTGGGCTATATCTGTCCCCAGCCCCCTTCCCCCTTGCTCTCGTTGCTGCCTGGCCACCATGAACTTTCCTCCACCATTCCCTCCTGCTATGATGTTTCTGCCTTGGCGCCGACTGACCGTGGACTGAGACCTCTGAAAACATGAGCCAAAAATCAACTTTTCCTCCTCTAAGTTGTTCTTGTCAGGTATTTTGATCAGAGCAAAGAAAAGCGAACACACATAAGATGGAAAAAAAACACACATCAGAGTTTTGGATCAAAATAATTATGTAATATTAAGCCTGAGCTAGACTGGGCACATCCATGAAATCTGATGAGCAAAAAAGAATTCTACTGAAAGACGTTGGTAAGCAGTACCAAAGCTGCCTCTCCCACCACCTGTGGCCTTTCCACCGTACTTAAGAGAGGCCCCAAAGGCCCCAGTGGTCAAAGGTAGTTTTTAATCTAGTAAAAGTAATGTAAAGTCATTTTTTAAATCCCCAGACCATGATTTTGCTCTTCAGATTCACTTTGGGTACCTTAGCTCTGGAGAAAAATAGATTTTGTCAGGGTGGATAGGAAATTCCAGAAAGTTCTGGAGTTCTGGGTACTACAGAGAAGCTGGAGAGAGCAGAGAAAGAATGTCAGCTGAGGGAAAGTAAACTCCAAATGGAAAATGTGGGAACAAAGGGATGCTAATGGCTAAACTTCTCTGCTTTAAACTCTTGATTAAGATCAACACTATCTGAAGTAAGTCCCTAAAATGTTCTGGCAAATGAGCAGATATTCTCATCTCAGTCAATAAAATCAAAATGAAAAATGGACTCATTCAGTGTCCTGACCCTAGGGCTGATCCCATCCCTGGCTGGATCCTTCAGGCCAAGCTCCTGAGTCTGTGTTTTCGTGTGTGTGTGTGTGTGTGTGTGTGTGTGTGTGTGTGTGTGTGTGTGAAGGGGGGGTGGGTACTAGAAATCAGACTCATAGGCATTCCACCACAGAGACACATCCCCAGACTTTTAAATTTTATTTTGAGACGGGTCTCTCTGTGATGCCCTGTCTGGCCTGAAGCTTGCAATTCTCCTGCCTCAGCCTCCCAAGTAGCTAGGATGCCCAGCCACCATGCCCAGCTATGTCATGTCTTAAACCTCTTCAAAGCCCTTGCTTAACTCCAGAACTACCTCCACAGTGGTGGATCTAGGAGGAAGGTTCTGCTGAGGGGCATGACCTGGCATGAGATGATGGGTGTCATTGGGTAAACTCAGCCACTGTCAGCTTTCCCAAGAAATGTTCACTGAAGTGTGTTCTGGAAGCAAAAGTCAAGCCAGTCTGTCCTTCTCCTCCTGGACCCCTGCTTTCTGTCCCCTCCAGCCCAGGTGTATGCCACCATCTGTCATAGGGCTGTAGTGCCATGTGCTAAGCTGCTGAGGACACCTGGTTTCTTGGGAAAGCTGGGAAAGGCCACAGAGGTAGAGCTCTTTTTACAACTGGGGAAGCAGAGGCCCTGAGATCTAACAGGCTGGGTGAAATGGTAGACAGCAGGTGTGTGTCCACACCAGCATGTCTTGAAATCTGGCAAGCTCTCCTTGGCTTTCTTTGCCAAATGGAAATCTTTTATGTAACTCCTGATCTGGGCAAAATGGAATCAATGGAACACACACACAGGTTTGAAACTTATATCCTGTATGTATTTTGTGAATCCATGAGACCAGGAATCTTAGAACAACAACAAAACAGTATCTAGCTCAGTACTCACGACACCACGCTAGCCTGACCTCTATAGGGTGAGAACTGACCATTGCAGGAGGCATAGAAATGCTGAAGAAGGAGCATTTATGGACAGAGGACGAGTTTATTTTTGGCAAGGAAGCTGTGTGATTACTGATCCTCTTGTAATTACTTGTACCTTTGTGGTGCCTTCCCTGAGTCTGTTCTGGACTCTGGAAGGTCATCTCACTGCTCCTTTCAGGTACCGTCTGCTTTGTATCTGTGACTGGCCTAAGGGGACATCTCCCAGATTAGATACCCCACAAAGGCTGTTGTCCAAAGTCACCAACCTGTCTGACACACGCCTTGTCTACCTGTTTCATCAGGCATATTCATTCCAGTAATGATTTAATAACTGTCCTGAAAGTCCCCACCCAGGCCTTCCAGGTCCCCTGATGGTAAATAAAACCCACTGGTCTAGGAGATTCCTTCGAACTCTCAGCATCTATAGATAAGGTTCACAAAATCCTCATTCTTGGGATTCTGATACAAAGCCAACTGGTGACAGTCTAGAGGTTTTTCCCTTAATATTCTTGCTTGAACAGATGAGTTGAAGACCTAGCAAACACATGAGTGTGTGTTAAGCCAGGGAGTTCTCACACTCAGCAGAGTTTGTCAGCAGTTCAGTTTCGGGCTCTTGGGCTTAAAGAGTGGATCTGGTGAAGATAAATGAGGACAGGGTCATCACAGCAACGAGGGAGTAGGAGCATCCTGAGGTGGGCAGAGTATTTGCAAACCGCGCTCATGGACCCACGATGTCCTCGCTGGGGCCGAGGAGGAAATGAGGTCTCCCAGCACAGGCTCACATTATAGTCAGCCCTTTCATGGCACTCAGATTAGACTTTTTTTCCTTCTTTATGTGCATCAATCAGGGATTAGTGGACTATTTGCAAAACGGGGTCTGTGACATGGGTTTACCTAACCAGTGAGTGAAGAGCCCAGGCAATGAGTGCCAGGGGTGCTGGGGTCAGCATGTGGGTGACAACCCTGCAAAACCATGCATGGGAATTGTCCGCTCCCCGCCAACCCCCGCCCCTGCTTCCTTCTCACAGCACCGACAACCAACAGCTGACTGTCCTTCAAAATCCAGGACTCCACAGCACAGAGAGAAAAAAGACACACCCCCAGACATCAATCTGAAGCAAATCGTGCCTTTTATGAGCTCATTTTACCCCAAATTTAATGGGATTAAACCGTGAAGAAACCAGGCTACTTCCCTACTTTATTTTTAGCAATGTCAGTGAGAGGCCTAGCAGGGCCATCCTGTTTTTAATTAAACTTGTGGAGTCCTATTTTTGTCTCTGGGTAAATGTGGAGCTTTGGGACACCCAGGAGCCCAGGGCTGGCTCTGCTCCAGCAGGCTCCAGACAGCTCCCAACTGGCCCACCACTTCCTGTGGTGCGTGTGTGTGTGTGTGTGTGTGTGTGTGTGTGTGTGTGTGTGCGTGTGTGTGTGTTTGTCTTTTCCCCCCTGAAGGAATAATCTTTTGGAAGGTTGGAAAAAAAGAACTCAGGTCTGAACCGACCAAAGTTGTGGGATTATCTAAGGCCAGGCACAATTCCAAGAGTTAACGCTTCACAATTTCTCTGAAGGAAACCAGATTGATTCTTTTCATCAGGAAATTTAGTGTCTTCCAACAGGGAACCAGATATTCAAGACTCTCTGAGAACAGACCAAGGGCAAAAGAAGTTGAGCAGTCCTGGGATGTTTTTAGATTATAGATAAAGAACAGCTCCCCTGCTTAGAAGGATTTATATAGCTGGAACAGAGGGTAGAAGAGTTCATGAAAATCTTTTTGGCAATTTAAAAAATAGGATCATTATTTATGAATCTAGAATGGTCTAAATGTTTTATCATTTAGAACTAGAAGAAAATATCGAGTAAGTAACTTTCATAGTGTGGGGGTTCCAACTCTCTTTCAACCAAAGAAGTCCCATTCTTACATTAAGTTTCATGTAAGATTTTTACTTAAAAATTTTGCTAGTAAAACTGGAGTTTGAATCCATTGAGCCACTTTGTGTGTTCTTCCCTTTGGGATGATATGATCCTTAAAGATAATTAGTCAAAGATTTGTATGCTGACTCATACTCCCAGCATAATAGTTTACTACTTAAAAGAATTCATGCCCTTCTATAACTTGAGGAGTTACAAGAAGTTAGATGTATCCTCAACATGGGAAGATTTTTCTTCCACTGGAAGGTATCCATTGGCAGAATCGTGATAATGCTCCACAGAAATAAGTCCATGGCAGTTAAAGGTATACAGATCGAGGGTGGACCTCCATTGCTGATGATGCTCTGAAGAAGGCTTCCTCAAAGCTCTTTCCAAAATTCTCTAAGACCAGAAAGAGCCCATCACTAAAAGAGTATGAGAAATATCACTTACTTTACTCTTCTCAGAGCATCATGATGCACATGAACATATTAAAGACTGAGAATTCCTGCAATGAAGATATCACTTGTTAACCCATGGCCTCCCAAATTGGTTTGACCAGGCCCCTTTTGTTACAAAGCATTCATGAACAGCAGCTGATGAAACTAGTACACAAGAAAGTTCTTAGCCAGGATGACTTGTTCTTCAGTTGGATTCTGTTCTCTGTCCCTCTTTCTTACAGAATAGATAATCTGTAATGCTTCTCCATGAGGTTTGCTTTCTCAATGGTGTCTAATCTCTTTAAGATTGGAATAGTACCTAATTCATCTATTTATGTTTTGGAATCTAATACTTCAGTGAACAAATATTGCAGACTTTATGATAAGCACAAGAGAAAATGCTAAATCCTTCAGATTTAGGGAGGGAAGGCACAGTCCCGCCTCAGGGAGCTTATAGTACAGGCGGCAGAAGGACAGGTAAAAATACTGATACATTAAAATGAGAGCTGCTAAAATGAATGTTGCTTCTGACCAAGATGGAGTCATAGGGATGGAATTTATACTCTGACCTGTAGCAACAACAACAACACCAAAAAGACAACATATATAAAACAACAGCTTTTAGGATACTGGAAATCAGACAGGAAAGGATAGTGGCCTCTGAGAAAACAAAACAAAAGAGGTGAGCCCTGTGATGACGGCCCCAGCTTAATGCCTTGAGAAGGTGTCCGAGCCGCGGCCCCAGGACAGTAACCCAGGTGGTGCTTGGTGGACTCACTGACTTGAAGGGACAGAGGTGAGAGTCCAGAGAGGCCAGAGTGGCTAGAACTCACAAGACAGAGTGCAAGAGAGGAGAGGGCTGCACAGAGAGAACTCTAGAGAGGGGAGCAAGTCTCACATATCCAGCTGAGTCACACATGCATGAGAGAAAGCTACCCAAGACTGGGAGGAAAGAACCAAGTGAAGAGTAGAAGGAGGAGTGCCTGGCCTCCACACCAGGGCAAGAAGAGCACCTGTTTCACCAGCCACAGAAAGCCTGTGATCGGTGGGGCATTCACTACCCAGGAAGTCGTACCTTGGTAGTGGGAATAATGAATCCTAGGTAAGCCCTGCTCCACTGCAACCTAATGGAGCTTAAAAGCAAGATCTGGAAGGTTCAAGCTGTTTCCAAGTAACTTATTTGCATCTCAGAACAAAGTTTAAGCATATTCATAGGACTACAAAAACATACATGGTAAAATTCACAATCTCTAGCATAAATTAAAAAATTACCAGGCATGAAAAAAAGTAGGAAAATACATAGCTAGGTACAGTGACACATGCCTGTAATCCCAGGATTTTGGAGGCTGAGACAGGTGGATTGTAGGTTCAAAGCCAGCTTCAGCAACTTAGAAAGGCCTGTTTCAAAATTTAAATAAAAGTGGGGTAGGGTAGAGTTGGGTGTGTAGCTCAGAGGTAGAATGCCCCTGGACTCAATTCCAAGTATCACAAACACATTAAAAAATAAAGGTCTTTAATGTACACAGATAAATCTCTCTTGTTTTTGTTTTGACCCTCTGTGCCACAACTACTCACAAGACGGTGGTTGAAATGGTCACAGATGGTGTTCTTGAAACTGAGTGGGGTTAACCTGGGTGTTTTGGGGGAATCCATGGAGGGCAAATGTCCTTTGCATGGCCACTGCATGATCCTGTTGTTCTACAGATGTGTACACCTTGCTCACCACAAGTATGAATCAGGTAAAAAAAAAAAAAAAAAAGCAAGCCAGGCTTGGTGGTGCACATTTGTAATCCCAGGGAGACTGAGACAGGGGGGGATGGCAGGTTTGAGGTTAGTCTCAGCAACTCAGTGAGGCCCTCCACAACTTAGTGAGACTTTGTTTCCAAATAAAATAGCTCTGGGGGTAGAGCCCAGAGGTAGAATGCCCCGTGGGTTCCATCTCCAATAACACACACACACACACACACACACACACACACACACACACACACACACACACAAACCCCACACTACTGAAAGAAACAAAACCAAAATCTGTGATAGACTGGCAGTGTGTTCCCAACCTCCCTTCTAAAGTTTCATGGATTCAAAAGGTGACTAGGGGTGTTCTAAATTTCATTCCACCACCATCAAAGGTGCCAATTAACCCTGAATCACAATCAGGAGGGAGCAAGTCTGGTTGTAAGACATCAAGTATTTGAACTCCACATATTTCGAAAGTACTCATTGACATCTAAGTAGTGAATATGCTAATTCCAAATTATTTCCACCTGGTGTTAGAGTAAGCTCCCTGAAAACTGCTGTGAGCAACATTACATCAGCCTGTGGATTCCTTTTGGAAAAGCTCTAACTTGAATTTGAGAACAAATCTGGATAGACTATCCCCAGGGCTTGGGGAATTCCTGGTGCTGATCACACTGTCTCCTGGAAAAGTGATTTTTCTTTTTCTGAGTCCTGCAAGCATCAGCGTACACACCCAAATGCTTTAGCTTCTTCACAGATGGGCTAGTCTTTGGTGGAAAAGATAGCAGGGAAAGAAGGTGAGAATTCCCCAAGTCAGGAACACTTCTTCTGTGGTCTCTACCAGTGGGAGCTGTAGTTAGATTACCTCCCTTTTCTTTGTGAACATTTCACAACTAGATAAATTTATCTTAAAACGTAATGGAAGATTGTACCCATCCCAGTACTCTGTCCACGGAGTTGGAAATGTGCACTCATTCAATTTAGCAGGAATGAAGAGGGGTGTGTACCAAGAAGCGTAGGTAGCTTCTAGAAGCTGAAAAGGGCAAGGAAAAGAATCTTCCTCAAATGCCTCCAGAAGGCACAGAACCCCAAGGGCAACTCAACTTTCGCCCTGTGAAACTGATTTCAGAATTGTGCCTTGCAGGACTAAGATAATATAAGTTGGTTTGTCTTAAGCCACTAGGTTGGTAGTACTTTGTTACAGCAGCTATAGGAAACTAATTCCATGCATTTCAATACCACATAGAATCCTCAGTAGCTTCATAAACTTTAGAGTCTTTTCTACCCAAATTAGGAAATATAAAAGAATTCCAGCTTTTCACCACAATTAATATTTTGTGGATACCAAAATTAAACCACAGGAAATTACATCTGGGAAAAACAACTAGAACATTTACAAATTGGAATTCTATACCACAGTCATTGTCAAGTCTAATTATAAACTTATTTTCACTCCAATCTGCACCTTGACCAGTAATTAGTGTTTGTAGGTGAACAACCAAAAATCACTAATTAATAATTTTCATTAAGTTGCTGGAATTATTGAGTCTTGGAGAGACAGGGATTCTGCCAAAATTTTTATGTATCAACACTGATTATCAAACTACAAGAGTTACATGCTAACAAATAGAATCTTAATTTGTTTATGGTCCTCCACTTCATTACTTTTTAATGGATATTTACTCAGGCACAAAACAGAAACTTCACAGTGATTTCTTTGACACAAATAAATGTAAATGGTGCAGAGCAGCTAGAACAAAGAGAACCCCCACAAAGGCACAAAGCTTCTTGTGACAGTGCCCAGGCCTACACAGTGTGCGCTTTCAAAGAGGGAAGGGGGGAAAAAAAGAATGGGAAGCTTTGTTAAGATCCAACAGTAAATTCCAATTCACTCAGAATAATTGAAAACAGGGAGATTAGCATAAGAATGTGATAGAATACGTGAATTGTCAGTTTGCAAAGTAGCAGAAGAAAATAACATAGCTCTTAATATGAAAATGGTTCAAAACTTAATTTAATCTCTTTGATGCTTTGGAAGTTGCTTCTGGGTGCTGCAAGATTTCCTGTGGTCATGAATATTAATCATCAGGGTGTGGCACTATAGAAAACAGTTTAGGAAACTTGAGCCTTCCATTGGCAAGATTCTTAAGAACCGTGAATACAGAGGCATTTCCTAAGGAATGTGGGTCCTTACAGTCAAGACCTAGGCCCTTGCTACAGGCCTGTGAATGTGTGCTGAGGTCTACAGTGAAGAACAGCCTCTCAGGCTGAGCACACCTTCATTTTCAGCATCACTTTTATCCTCTGCACTGACCCCTGGTGGAGTGAGTTGCCAGGGGCTGGGTCAGTGTCTGGTAGCACCTTCTGCAATTTCCCCACTCTATCTTGCATACTGGATTCCGGTGTCTATTTTCCTCTCCATTATTTATTCCCAATGCCAGGTACTTTATAGATGCAAAATGAATGATTTGGTACAAAATGAATGCCTGAGTGATTCTTGATTTCCAGAAGCCCACATGGTATGAAGTTTCCTCCCTCCCTCAGTACCTGCATCCTTAATACTGGCCACGAAACCAGCCAGGCCAACTGAGCAAAAATGTTCAACCGGAGATCACATGTTGTCCTTCTTTATACATTTATCCTCGGGGGGGGGGGACACTATCCTTTATTTTTGCTTAAGATCCACATATCTGGGGATTAACACAACTTTTTCAGATAGTTATTTTTCCGAATGAAGGAGATGCTTCCAGTAGATGAAACAGATAGGAGAAGTAGTTTCTTGGAGTGTCTGGGTTGGGTAGGGGGTAGTCATTTGGGATCCCTGTTCTTGCATGTCTCCCAATTGTGTGCAACTGTCCCTTTAACTGTCTGTGGGGTTCAACCCTCCCCCACCCCCAGCCTGGAAGGGGCCCTTAGTCCTCATCTTCAAGCCTCCATCCAGGTCAGTGTTGCAGGTCTCTTTTGGGCTCTGTCCCCAGTTTCCAACACCAAGTTCCCTGAGGTTCTTTGCAAGCAAATTTCACTCCACCCACACCCTCATCCTCAGTGGTAGCACAGTTCTTTTTGTTTCCTTAAATTACATCCCCCTCCTATCCAGCACTCGCCATCCTCCCAGGGGCTGCAGAGCTACCTCAGTAAAACATCGACTCAGATGTCCCAGGAAGAATGCAGCCTCCACACTGAGCCCTCTAGGAAGCCAAATGCCCTCTCTGTTGGACCTGCCATCCTACCTGATGCTCCCTACCAGGCCCCACTCACCTGCCAAGACTGCCAGCGACTGCTTGCTCACCTTGTCCTTAGCATCTGCAGCCTTCCCAGAGCCCTGTGTCTGTCTCTTGCGTTGCCTTTGGGCCTCCATCCACTGCTCAGCAAGCACTGCCATGACCATGGCTCTTTATCCTGGTCCTCACTTCCCCAAAGTTTGCAGGTTCTCATAGTGATAATGTAACCAACACTAAGACGCCTCCTATTCTGTTCAGGGAACTTACTCTGGGTGAATTATCTAGGGAAATCAAATGAAGTGTCTCTTGTTTAAAAGATGAGGCTTGGATTCTATGGTGTTTATCTCTGATGGAATGGAACTTTTAGTCTAGATCCTTACTCAAGAGCCTAAAAAAAACCTGTAAATTAATGATAACTCGATGAGCTTTTTTCTTTGGTTAGCACTGTGCCAGGAACTTAATGTAAGAGTCACATCTAATCTTAAAATAACTTCCCAATACTGGTGGGCACTATAGGTAGTTCCATTGTACTGATGAGGACACTGCTTATGGGAAATAACTTGGGCAAAGTCACAGAGGTAGTGTTGGAAGGATGCAGGATTTGGCTCTAGTTCAGAGCTTGTTAATTAACACCAGTCCAGAAAATGTGGGCATCAACCCAAAGGCTCCAGGTCCGGACAGCCCCTGGCAATGGAGTGGCCACAAAAAGCACGGCCGGTTGCTGAGAACATGTCCATCTGCAGTGTAAGGGTTGCTCTAGGCACCAGGTGACTTATAACAGGCAAGACTGTGGGCTCAGTGTTGCCAAAGCCCCTGAGTTTTCAAGAGATACCAACTAATGTGGATTTTATACCCAATCTTCCTGTATTTTAAACACTGACTAAACCAAATAAACCCACAAGCTTGCAACTTCTGCCCTACGCTCTCCTGTGCACCTTCCGATTCTTACTTATGACACACACTCTTCTCCTTCCGAAGGGCTACATACCTGCACAATCTCCAGCATCTCTGCCTTGCTGATGTAGCCGTTTCCATCCAGGTCATACATGCTGAAAGCCCATTTCAGCTTCTGCTCCAGCTTCCCCCTCGACGTTACGCTCAGGGCTATGATGAATTCTCTAAAGTCTATTGTCCCATCTCCATTTGCATCGAAGGTGCGGAAGACGTGCTCTGCAAATTTGGAAGCATCCCCATAAGGGAAAAAGTTCCCGTATATTTTCTTAAACTCCTCCATTGACAAGTGTCCACTGGGGCAGTCTCTCAAGAAGCCTTTGTACCACTCCTGGATCTCGTGCTCTGTGAAGTCTGTGCTTTCCAGCAAGTCCTGCATGACCTCAGGGCGAAGCTTGCTGTTCTGTTTCCCCATCCTGGTGTCAAGAATTCAGCTGCAGATAGAAAAGAAAACACATATAATTTTCAGAGCTGTCCTTAAAGGGCACATTTGATCATTTGTAGTGGTTCCTTGGGAAAAAGAAAGAAAACTCTAGGTTTGTGTTCTAGGTTTTGTAAGATTGCCATCAATCAAAGTGACAGAAAGACAGCCCAACCAAAGATGCAGAGCAGAAATATTACTGACCAGAAAACTGGCATTTCTTTTATTCAGAGCCAACCTGAAAATAAAAGATAGATAGATAGATAGATAGATGATAGATAGATAGATAGATAGATAGATAGATAGATAGATAGATAGATAGATAGATGATAAATAGAAAAAGAACAAAAGAAAGAAAGAAGTTGGATATGGTGGTGCATGCTTGTAATCTCAGTACTTGGGAGGCTGAGACAGGAAGACTGTGGGTTCAAGGATAGCTTCATCAAATAGTGAGACTTTTATCAACCTAGTGAAAACTTGTTCCAAAATAAAAATAAAATTGGATGGGGACATAGCTCGGAGGTTGAATACCCCTGGGTTCAATTCCCAGTGCCAACAACAACAAAATAGAAAAAGAAGGAAGGAAGGAAGGAAGGAAGGAAGGAAGGAAGGAAGGATACTTTGGTTACTTAGCTCTGGCTTGTCAATTTAAAATGAGTTAAGCCTGGCTTTAAAACAGGGAAAATTAAAGAAAAGGAAAAGAGAGACTCAATGAGGGAATTTAGCATGTGTCATTGCTAGGTATTTCCAAAATAGTGTGGCTTGGGTACCTCCTGAAATACGTACTCAGACATGAGGAAAGAACATGAAAATATACCTATCTAATACCACAAAATATTACTGAGCTCATTCAGTTATTTAAACCTACAGAGTCTCACTGGGGGCTGCTTTGTCTCTCCAGGGTCCACTACTTGGAGCATCTGGAGTACTAAAAAAGGAAAGAAGGACAGAAAAATGATTGATAGAAGAGTAGTCTAGAGAACCCCAAAATATAGAATAATCTTCTTGGAAGAGGAGGCTTTGGCTAGGAGGAGGCTCTGGTCTGGCTTTGAGAATTCCACTTGTCACCCTGCATGCTATCAGTAGTTAAGACTGGGTCTCTGTGTCTCTGACACTGAACTGTCTGATGCCGTCACTAAAAAGTGCAAACAAGTGGGGTGTGGTGGTGTTTGACTGTAATCCCAGTACTTGGGAGGCTGAAACAGGAAGATCACAGGTTCAAAGACTTAGCGAGATTCAGTAATCCAGAGATACTGTGTTTCAAAACAAAAAATAAAAAAGGCTGAAGATGAAGCTGGGTGTGGTGGCGCACGCTTGTAATCCCAGCATTCGGGAGGCTGAGACCAGAGGATCCAGGTTCAAGGCCAGCCTCAGCTACCTAGTGAGGCACTCCACAACTTAGTGAGAACTGGTTTCAAAATAAAGAATAAAAAAATAGGGCTGGGGGTATAGCTCAGAGGTAGAACACCCCTGAGTTCAATCCCCAGTACCACAAAAAAAAAAAAAAAATGGCTGAAGATGTAGTGCAGAGGTAGAATGCCCCTGGGTTCAATCCCCCATATGAGAGAGAGAGAGAGAGAGAGAGAGAGAGAGAGAGAGAGAGAGAGAGAGAGAGAGAACAAAGAATAATAAATGCTGATGAGGATGTGGGAAAATAAGAACTCTTCTACAATGTTGGTAAGTCTGCAAATTAGTACAGCGACTATGGAGATTAGTATGGAGGTTCCTCAAAAGACTAGGAACACAACTACCGTATGATCCAGCTAGACCACTTCTTGGTATCTTTCCCAAAGAATCAAAATCAGAATACTATAGTTATACATGCATATCCATGTTTACAGCAGTACAATTCACAATAGCCAAATTATGGAACCAACCCAGGTATCCATTTACCGATGAATGGATAAAGAAAACGTGGTATATACACACAGTGGAGTTTTATTCAGTCATCAAGAACAGAATTATGTCATTTGCAGGAAAATGGGTGGAACCAGAGGATACTATGCTAAATGAGACCAGTCAGTCTCAGAAGGTTAAGGGTTGTATGTTTTCTCTCAATGTGGAGGTAGAGAGGAAATAGGAAACAGAAGGAACTCCAGATAAATAAGGAGGGTGACCAGCAGAACAGTGGAAGGGATTGCAGGAGGGGGGTAGGGAGGGGAGAAAGGAGAGTGGATGAAGAAACAATCTCACTGATATGTACGGGGAGGATCTGGAAGGAAACACCGAGTGCTGTGTGCATGTAGTTTTCTATCTCTTTGGACCTCATTATGATATCTAATCACAACTTTATGATATCTAATGCAACTTTGTATAAAAGTTTAAAAAAGAAAGAGATTCCTCCAGGACAGTGTTTGTACCTCATCCTGCTCAAGCTTCTTTCATAACATCCACAGATCAGGAAACAAGAAGGGACCCATATGAATAGCCAAGTTGACTGATTCTGGGGTGTCTTATTAAGTTTTGGTTTCTTTATAATTGACACAGAATATCTATGCATATTTATGGGGTACAAGATGCTGTTTCCACACAGGTACATACCGTGTGGTGATCAAATCAAGGTAATTAGCATACGTATCACCTCAAACATTTCTCATTTCCCTTGATGAGATCATTCAAATCCTTTCCTCTAGCTATTTTGAAATATACATTATTATTTTTAAGTATAGTCACCGGACTGTGCAATGGAATGTCAGAACTTATTCCTCCTCTAACTGTAGCTTTTATGGTCCCACTCATACATGGAATCTAAACACAATGATTTCATTTCCTAAGTTCTGTACTGGAGTCAGAACCTGATTCTGGTTTTGCTCATGTGTGAGCATCCCCCGAAGGGCAGGGAGAATGGAGAACCCATCCTATCAGCATGACCCACAGCTGCAGGAAGATATTTATTTTGGAGGTTCCTGTATATGAAACCAAGCAAACCCCCACTTTGTACAAGAGCAAAATAAACAACTCCAAATGGAGCACTCATATAATTTATAAATTGAACATCCCAATAACTTTCCCTTTTCTTTTGTGTCACTCTTCCTCCCTGGAGGGAAAAAATGAGACAGAGAGAGAGAGAGAGAGAGAGAGAGAGAGAGAGAGAGAGAGAGAGAGAGAGAGACCCACCAAAGTTAGGGAGGTTGATTTCCTGTAGAATTTTAAAAACTGTCATTTGGTTGCTAAGTTGGCAACTCACCGGAGGGCATAACTCAGAAACATGAGGTAATAAATAATACATGGGTTTATAGAGCTCTACAACATTTAATGGAATTTACAAGTAATTTCAAGTTTTCCCTTTTTGAGAGTTCTGTAGAATATAACTCTTTGGTGTGGTGTTCAATCAAATCACCTTTATGGCATTATGTGTGAATCACCCTGTGCCTAGCCTTGGGGGAAAATTTTGACATTTTGATATTAAAATCTACTCCTTTAAAGAATAATTTGTTTCCTTGAATACATAAAGCATTATTTCTTCAAAATCAAACTTAAGTTCCTTTGCAAATATTTTTTAAAAATGATTCTCATTCATTAGCTGTTTTGCACTAGAAGCAATTGCCTCAACGTCTTGGCTAAGTCTCCCACCGAGACTGATCTGTGTGCAGCTATTTTTCAGTAAACAGTAATTAAACCACATTTACAAAATCATTAGCACAGAAAGGCCATAACACAAACAAGGCAGAAGAGCGCAGAATAAGTTATTTGGGAAGCGGGTGTTTGCAGTTTAGTCCAGAATTTGTGTCAGCAGATAACTACAAGACTGAATAGGATGACTGCGCTTGAGGAAATCATCTGGACACGGCTGGACAGTGTGACAAACATCTTGAGGAACATACGACAGAGCTTGCTTTCTTGGGTGGGGAGGAAGAAGATGGAAGAATGCCTGACAATACCTTTTGCTTCCAGAAGACAGGAATTTCTGCCTGTTTGAGTTGAATGGGGTTAGGGGCATGGGAAAGTCTGAGAATAACTTCAGGGGAAGGCTACATTAATTAGTAGTCAAGAAAAAAAGAGTATGGAGGCAAAAGTTGTCAAATCCTTTTTATTACTCCAGTCATTAAAACACCTATTTTGTGCAAGAAGGACATAATGGGGAAAAGCTCAGGATGTGGAATAGAAATGCCTGTGTTCCAAGCCCCCTCTGGTAAGCCACTTGATTTTTTGGTGCACCTCAGCTTTTTCATCTAAAAAATGAACCCAGTACTATGAATTTATACCTTATGGATTCAATGAGAGAATTAAATGAAATAATCCTATGTACAAAGCTCCAGCATTGAGTTAGGGCCAGACTCTGTAATAAATGAAAAGATCCTATCCTTGACAGTCACTGTGATTTGGATATGGTTTCCCCCCAGATGTTCACGCACTAGGAGCTTGGTCCCCAGGGTGGCGGTGCTGAGTTGATGGGAATGGGAAGAGGCGAGGCCTGTTGTCCAAATCCATTCACCGCCCAGCATCTCCACTGTCACCACCTCCATCTAAACTTCCACCAACTTCTCCCTAGTCCTCCACCACACCCTCCGCAACAGAGTCTCGTTTTCCACTCTTGTCTTCCACCTCCCCACCCATACCCCCTCCAGAGTGACCTTTTAAAACATGTCAGACTGTGTCATTCCCCTGCTTAAAGTTCTACAAAGGCTTCCAGACACACTTGGAATACAACCCAGCTCCCTCTGCCGACAAAACTGTGTGCCCAGGGCCATCTCTGACTTCTCCTTCCAAACCCTCCCGGTCCCCTGGCCTCCTGGATGTTTCATTCCAAGCCTCATAAGGACACTTGCTTCAGTCCTGTGTTGCCTTACGTGCAGGCACATCTATGCCATCAAATACCAGCATCCTGTTAGTCAGTAGTTTACTCTGAAAAGGATATTATTAAATATTATTAAATTTTCCAACTTAGTTGGGACTAAATCCAGCCTACCAGGGTTCAAAAAAATAAACTTGGGGTTAATAGTGAGCAAAAATGAAAAAGAAAAAATATAGACAACACCAAATTATCACCAAAGAACCTTAGCTAGGAATCTAAAATATGACATCAATTTTCCACTTAGAAAGAAAAATAAGCCAGATGTGATGATACACACACTTGCAATCCCAGTATGTGGGAGGCTGAGACAGGAGGATCATAGATTCAAGAACAGCCTCAACAACTTAGTGAGATCCTGTTTCAAAATAAAAATAGTAAAATAAAATAGTACTAGAGGTGTATCTCAGAAGTAGACAACCCTTGGGTTCAATCCCCAGTTCTGGAGAAAAAGGAGGAGGAAGAGGTAAAAAGAGGAATAGTGACGAAAAATGATGCCACTCTGAAAGAAAATGAAGGACAGTGAATGACTTTTTGGAATGTGTATGCTTCCTTCTTTATTTTTTCTATCTGCAAAGGGAAAGATGTGTGGCATTGCATTTCTGTGATTCCTCATAAGGTTCTAAAAACATGGCAACTTAATTCCTCAGATCCCAGAATTAGGTTTTCCAGGGAAAAGTCCATAACTTACCCTGGACAGCCTGGTTAACTTCAGGAGGAAAGCCTCAATGCAAGCTGCGCTGAATCTCCTAAAATAGAATTTACAAGGTGCGTGCAGCCAAAGTCAAGTTTGGCTGCCACAGGAACAGAGAGCCCACAGCAGTCCCAGAAAGAGACCAGGTTCATGAAAATGCTTGCCCCCTTACAGGCATGTCTCCTTGTCCACTAAGAATTGCTTTGAATTTTCAACTGTGGAATGTCCAAAGTATGAAAACACAGCTAGAATTAAGCTCCAAAAATGTAAGGAAAGAAATTATAAAAGTTAGAGATGAAGGGAAATAAACATTCATTTACCACAACTTGGAAATCAGGTATTTTAGCTACCTGAATTTTACTGGTGGTTACAATCTACAAATTCATTTCTAGGCTGGTTGTCTATCATTCTCTCTGTGGGGGATGGGGGTATTACTAAATAAAAACTGAGAAGCACTTTGCTTCAGGATTTCTCCCTGTTTGCAGGAAGACTTTCTTCTCCAGGAGGATGGACACACACTTCCTGTGGGTGGGTGTGTGTGGGAGGGGTGTTACACTCCTGCACTCACTTCTGCAACAGTGCTGATTGGCTTTGGCATGAGAACTGGACTGGATTAATCCATGGATGGATTCACAGCTGAATGGACTATTGGGAGGTGGTGGAAACTATAGAAGAGGGGACCTAGGGGGAAGACAGGGGGCCATCAGGGATGTGCCTTTGGAAACTGTATCTTATATCTATCTCCTCTCCTCTCCTCCTCCTCTTCCTCTCCCTCCTCCTTCTCCTAATCCTCCTCTTCCTCTTCTTCCTCTCTCTCTCACTCTCTCCTTCAGCCTGCATGAGGTGAGCTGCTTTCCTCTGCCAGGATCTTCTGCAGCAATGTTTCAGTCACCTCAGGTTTAAAACCAATGGAGCCAGCCCATTATAGACTGGGGACTCTGAAACTGTAGCCCAAATAAAACTTTCCTTCTTGAAGTTGTAGTTCTCAGGTGTTTTGTCACAGTGATAGCATGCTGACTAACTCAATAACACATCAAAATAGAACAATTATAACAATATATTGTGATAAAGTTATTTAAAACTTATAAACTGTTTGTTTCCAGAATTTTTCATTTAATATTTTTGGGCATAGTTAATCATGACTGAAAATGTAGAAAGGTAAACTACAGATAATGAGGAACAACTGTGTTGTATAAAAAAATAAAAAATCTAAGGCAAGCCAGGCATGTGGTTCATGCTTGTAATCCCAGCATTTGGAAGGCTGAGACCGGAGGATCCGGGTTCGCAACCAGCCTCAGCTACCTAGTGAGGCACTCTGCAATTTAGAGAGACCCTGTTTCAAAATAAAGAATAAAAAAATTAGGGCTGGAGGTAGTATAGCTCAGAGGTAGAATGCCCCTGAGTTCAATCCCCAGTACCGCAAAAAAAAAAAAAAAAAAAAAAAAAAAAAAAAAAAAAAAAAAAAAAAAAAAAAAAAAAAAAAAAAAAAAAAAAAAAAAAAAAAAAAAAAAAAAAAAAAAAAAAAAAAAAAAAAAAAAAAAAAAAAAAAAAAAAAAAATCTAAGGCGTAAAGGGGTATAAAAATAAAAAAAGTAAACACTGATTTTGTTCCAATAGAATTCCAGTAGAAAAGAAGTACAATTAATAGCTATCCTCCTAGACATTTAAACGCATATGTATAAAATATGTATACTATAACCATAAATGGTATCATTTTATAAAGTTCATTAACCTATATTTTCAGGTATATTATGTATTTTCAGGTATATTTTCAAGTACATTATGAAACTTTTTCCATGTTATACATGTAGATGTATCTCATCTTTTTAAATTGCTGAATTTTCATGTATTGAGTGATTCAACAGTTGTGAGCACTGACTTTGTGCCAGGCACTGAATTGGGTAACAAATACACTGGTTAATAATGTGAGGCTTACAGCTTTTAGTATTTCATTATATGGAATATATTTAACTGATCTCCCTTTATAGACATTTAAGTTGGTTCCATTTTTCTTTTATTCTCTTGGCATTTACCTGAGCCAGTTCCTGGATTCCTCAGGCAGAATTTATTCCAAAGAGGTTCTTGATGTCTGTGACAGGTACCCTAGAGCCTTCCTTACAGTTCTCCAATTAACCTCTTTTCTCTAGAGCCTTTATATCCTAACTAGGATTAGAATTGAATTAGAACTGGAATTTAAATTGAAATTCCAGCCCACTTCTTCTGTCCCACCTGAGTTATAGGGACTCACATATGAGTGAATTTGGCACTTGCTGTTCCAGTGCCTGGAAGGGTATACCCACCCCATGCATTAACCAGCGCACTATGGTAGCCACGTAATTGCCCTGTCTCAGCCTACAGAGATAACTTTATCCAAGATAACTTGCTAGGAAAGCACTTGAAGTCCTCTGTTGCTTGATCCTCAACTCCTAATTTTTCATGGCATTGCCTTGACGTCCAGGTAATGGTTACTCCTACCCTCTCCCTCCTCAACTGCCAGCAATCGGAAATAACCTTCCTTATATTGCATGCTCAAAGTGCTACACATAAGTGGACAGGGGCCATACGAAATGGTCACCATCCAGGCCTACAGAAACTACGAAACTGCGTCAGACAAACTGTGGGAGTTCCAAAGCCAAGAGCTTCAAAGTTCATGTGTCCCTCACCATCAGACCAGATGGCCACCAGACTGCTCCAATAGAGCTGGCTGTTTCGGCCACCTGGTGGTGGTGGTGGGGCAGATGCAGAACCAGATGTGGGCGAGGGAGTGGGGTGGGAATTTGGGGAAGGGGTCAAATGAGAATTGCGAGCACATGTATCGTTATCAATTTGCACCTAACAAAGATGTATGCTTACAATGTATGAATAAAAATAAAAATTTTAAAAAATAAAATAAAATAAAATGCAGAGTTATTGCTGATAGAACCATAACACAGAACTGTGAGGCTGCCAGACTAGGGAGGTGAGTGGAGCAGTCCTTGCTGTTCAGACCTCACCACTCAACAAGAGGCCCCCATTTTTAGATATCCTCCAGGGCACACAAATGCAGCCCTTTCAGAAAATCTAAGAATAGTTCATATTTTTTCTTATTTACTCAGTAGACATGTGTTTAACATCGACTGCTTCCGGGCTTAGAAAGAATATTTCTGTAAAAATAATATCCTATATGGGATGGGGAAATGACAGGAATCTGGGATTCTGGATGTAATTCAGAGCATTTCATCAATATTTTATCTGCACAATTTTGCTGTAGAATTGGTACGAGTGATATTGTATCCTGGTTTCACTCTGGGAGTTGGAACGTAAAGAAAGTAATAGTCATACCAAGTTCATGCAGCTCAGGGCCCCAGGGGAGGTGGGACCCCACCCCTCCTCCTCCTGTGTCTCTGGCTGGGTCATTATTTGAGTTCCAATGGCTGCTTCTGTTGGAAGGTACTAATGGGTTACTCCCTATCTTGGCCAGCATGGCTGAAAATAGTAATAAGCCCATTTATTGACTAATAAGGAGAAATTACAAAGGAACTTCTTCGAACCTCTTGTACCTTTTTTTCTCTCCAGCAAAGTGTGTGGAAAGAGAAGTGACTTCCATAGCAGAAGAGCTACCTTCAAGTCTTTGTCATGGCACCATGTTATGTGACCCTTGGGAAAGTCCTCTGACATTTCTCTGTCTCATTTCTTCTGTAGTAAAATAGGTGGGATAGTATCTCTGTCCTGGTGCTGTTTGGGGGACTAAATGAGAAGAGGGAGAATTCAATTTCCCAACAAATGGGAAAAAGCTGAGTCATGCCTGGCATTAGCAGGTATTCAGTAAGCGCTGACCATTCATCTAAGTGAGGTGGGGTTTAGTTTGATTGGGTTGCTTACAGAGATGAACCCTCCAGAGTCGGGGATAGTCTGTCTTCTTGCTTTACTTCTATGAAGAATTAGAAAGAACAAGAGCTGGTAAGTGACACAAGAGAAAAGGAAGGAAAGAGCCACTGTTACCTTCCAGCCTGACCTCCCGCCTTGGATCCCCAGCCAGATAGGAAAGGCATTTGAGGGTTTGTACCCCAGAGGGCTCCTGTCAGCTTCTGCCTGAGTGTTCACCCCATATGGTGGTCATTGTTCCAGCTGGAAATGAAGCCCAGCAGTCCCATCACAGAAGCAGCAGATGGAGAACAGGGCCCTGTGTTTTCTCCCTAGTCTCCCCTCCCAAGGCTAGGGAGGCTGTGGCCCTGTAGTACTTAGACCCCAGGAGTCGAATGTGAGAGCCACAAGACAGTCACCATAACCACATGACCTGGGGCTGCTATAGCAGGAAGCTGTACTGTGCCTCATCTAGGAGGAGCTGGGGCCCTGCCCTGTCACATCTGTACATTGTAGCCGTGATAGGCTCTCTTTCCCACTCAACCACTCCCATTTCCTAAATATGCCATTGACGTAACTCATATATACTCACCCCTGGGTTCTTCACTAGGGTAACTCCTCCCTCCAGAGACCTCTGATCACTAGGGCCAGGCCAGGCCTCCTGTGACACGATCTAATCACATCGTGTACTTTTCCTTTTTAGCACTTACTACACACAGGAATTCATTATTTGCACAGTTTGCTGAAGATCAACATCTGTCAGGTGTTGAACTCAGTTACAAGGAGGGAGGGATTGTGTCTTGCTTCATAGTGTAGCTCTGGCACCTAGCACCATGCCTGCAGATAGCACCTGATTGATAAATGTCTGTTGCCATCACAGAGTGAGGATTTGTTGCCTGTGACAAGCATTTCCTTTACTGTGGCCCTGTTATTCCACTCTAAGATTGGGCTCTTTGCTCTTCTGGATAAAAGCATACAGCTCTCCCTAAACAAACACAACTCTGGCTACAAGGGTTGGAGGACACTAACCCTGCCTCAAGGAACTCCTGTCATAGGAACCAGTAATTTTCAGACAGGACCACACCTCATTTCTTCCACTACCCGGCCAACAAACAAGGAGAAAAAAAAATAACAGTGCTTTGTAACCTCCTTCCGAATCTCAATGCAGAAATCTGTGTCCTCACCATGATGTCTTCTAGTAGAATCTACACTGATTCGATTATCTGCATTTGAGTGTGTTCTGCATGAGTCCTAAGCAACTAGAATAGTAGTAACTCTGGATAAAAGAGGAAGTGAAACAGCTGTCACAAAGTAGAAAGTAGGAGGTACTCAAAGAATCTGTTAAAGGAAGGGGGAAGAGGAAGGAAGGGAGTATAGAAAGGTGGATGTTAAGGTGAAAAGAAGAAGGATGACAGTATTTAAGGAAGGGAAGGAGCAACATGGAGCAAAGAAAATGCAATCCAAGCAATAAACAAAATCGATTAGTCGTGTCTGGAGGTTAGCAACACAGTCAGCCACACACTGAACTGACAAGGGAGAGAAAGGAGTCGGAGGGTATAAGCAGCCAGTCCTCTAGCTGAGCTTCTCAACCAATCAGAGTGCTTTTTACAGGAAGCTCTGCTCCTATGGCATCCTTGGGAGAAAGAGTGGTGCTGGCCAGGGAGTTCTAAAAGGGTGGCAGAATCATCCGACCAATGATGCTCATGAGAAAATAAACATGAAATTCTTCGCAAACATTGAAATGTTTCCCATTGGTCAGTATTACAATTATGACTCCTTTCTTCTCAACTTGTTGAAGTCTTACCTGGCATTCAGGCAGAGACTATTACTTTCTCTGTGTAACTGTCCTTACGCTTCCAAGTGAGCATTAAGTACACCTTAATCGAGTTTTATTGGTACTTTTATCTATAGCTCTGAGAGATACCGGCACACATGTAGCTCAAGAAATTATGGTTCCAATTCTGTTGAGCCTATTTCCTATTGACCACTGATAGAATTATATTGCTTATATCACTTTAAAGTAGTCCATGAAGCAGAGCAAAACTGGAATATCTATAAATATTGGTGTTAGATGGCTAGCACACTAGCAACTGTCCTGTTGGTCGTAACTATAGACTAGTCATTTTCAAAGCTTCTGTCTGTAAACTATTCTTCAACAAGTCTTCCACCTGATATAAATATCTGAGAGAACTGAGATTTTCCTTGTCAAGGGCCAAAGTTTATTTAATAGCCTTATTATAGGTTTTCTCCTTGCATTTTGTTTTTCTTAGGAAGTCTAGAGTAATATCAAGAGACTTTTTTGATTGTAGTGTAGTCAGTATAAGCTGGCTAAGGACAAGAAAAAGACCGCAGACCACACTAATAGATGCTATGTGAGGAGAGTTTGCTGGCAGAGGAGTTGGGAAAGCAGAGTGATTAAGTGCAGGTGCTGAAATCAGAGGTTCCTGGTTCCACTCCTGGCTCTATCTGTAAGACCCTGGGGAACTTAAGCTTCTCCATGCACCACTTTCCTCAACTGTAGACTGAGGTTTCCATAAGATCAAGTAAGATAATGCAACAGAGCCTGCAAAGCAAGCTCTCACCACTATCTCTACCCTCCTCCTCCTCCTCCTCCTCCTCCTCCTCCTCCTCCATATTGAACAGTTCAAATAATGCTACTTACTTATGAATGTAGCATTATTTGAACTGTTTAATATATTTAATACTGTTTGAACCATTTATCAATAGGAATCTCAGCAGCATGTGGGATCCGGAGGGAAACACACCAAGTGCCTTGCTGTGGGCATGCATCTGTCACTCTGAACCTTGTTACAATGTATACGTACAGTGCACCAACAAAACCATATTGAAAAATGATTACTCCCATGTTAAAGGAACAAAGGATGAAGATATAAGGGTTTGCCCAAGATTATACAACTAAGTTTCCATGGTGCACATTGCACATAGACCTTTTTCCCCCTCTCAGCTAGTACGGTGTCTCACACTAGAGAGCAGAGCAGACAGCAGAAGCTCAGGGAGGATGTTGCAAGTATTCAAGGAGGTGTGCATGATCACACACTTAATAAAAAGTCATTCTGTTTAGCTATTTTACTCCTTGTTTATTCTTTTCATTTCTTGTTAAGAGAAGATGGAACTGGAAGCTCAATCTCAAGAGAGGAAAGGTGAACATACATCCACAAAGTGAAATGCAACCAACAAAGGCTTCCAGCACCTCTGAAAGTCAGGTTCTGCATGCAACGAGGCCAAAGAGCCTTTATTTTTAGGCTATCTGTGCATGCCTGGGTGGGTTTACTCACATGCCAGCCTGTACACCCACCCACTCCTCTTCCCACCAGGAACCACTGAAGATTGTTCTTGCTTCTTCTAAATTCTTCTAAGAGTGGTTCATTCCCATTGAACTACCTCTGATTTCTCTAGTCTTCATATTACAGCAAGAACCATTAAACAAAACTAGCACTATAGAATCAGTGGAAAGGGAAAGCATTCACAAAATATTGTTCAAATGAGCTTGTAGTGTCTTCCTAGAATGTTACTACCTGGGCTAGGGATTGCCAAAGCAATATTAGGTAGGCCCTGCCCTCTGCTCACCTAAGCCAGGACAAGAAGAGGCATCGTGCATTCTGTACCCCTATATGGACCCAGAGTAATTGTGTTAGCATTTCATCATGGTGAACAAGAACAATTTAGAGGAGGAAAGATTTATTTGGCTCATGGTTTCAAAGATTTCGTCCACGGCCAGCTAGCTTCCAGATAGAAACATTACGGTAAAAGGGCATAGCTGGATGAAAAAAAAAAAAGCATAGCTGGGCTTGGAGGTGCACACTTGTAATCCTAGTGCTTGGAGGTAGAATGCCTCTGGGTTCAATTGCCAGTACAAAAAAAAAAAAAAAAAAAAAGGGCCTAGGGAAAAACTGCTCAGCTTGTAGCAGCTGGGAAACAGAAAGAGAGAGCAAGAGACCAGAAACAGCCAAGAACAGATGTAGTCCTCAGGGCCACACCCCAGAGCCCCACCTCCCCAAAGCCACGCCCCCAGAGCCACACCTCCTCTGGCCACACCCACGAGTCGGAACTTTGCTGCACTGGAGACCAGGCTTCCACACACCACACATGAGCTTTTGGGAGGTACACAACAGAACCAAACCATAACAGTAACCCACCTAAAAACACCCATACTGCGGAACCCCAAAATGTACTAATCTCTGTCTTTCCCAGAATAACGAGACCTTTGGCCTTTTCAATTTAATATTATAGTAGCAAAGGACTTGTAAGTACTCATAGTTTAGCAGCTACAGTGACAGCAAATACAGCCTAGTGTGGAGCTGCAGAGATGAACTAGGGAGAGGGGGCCATTCTGGTTATGTGTTTGTCATATATAACCAGTGAACATCTTCAACTGATGAAGCAGGCACACCGTGCATTCTGAGAAGCACAAATAAAACCATTATATGAATGGCTAAAACTGACAACCTAAATCTTCCTCATTGATGATACATCATCAAAAGATCCAAATATGCTTGTTCCTACAGTCAGACTCAGACCTCGTGGACGGGGTTGGGACAAAATTATTACAGTTGGGAAACCAAAGGAAATATGTAATTCATCTAAACAATTTTATCAAAAGAAAGTAATAAAGGGTGTTGTGTTATATGTAACTATTCCCATTTGAAAAATGATGAAAATAAAATTGCCATTCCTGCTCTTTCCCTTCCTCAAAGAATTATGATATGCAACAATGTATAAAATGATAAAAAGCATTATTTCAACCCTCAGAGTTAACTGCTTATTTCTTTAAGAGCAACACTTTTCACTAACAGAAAATTATGCAAAAATAGAATTTGATTATATTCCCAGAGAAAGTGATGATAAAAGAACATAGAACTATAGTAAAAATACTAGAATTAATACGTGTCACTGATTAAAACTGAGTAGGATCCAGTTTTTTAAAAAATCTTAAAAACCTTCATTTTAATAGTGGTATGTATAAAGTTTAATAAACCAATCCCCATCTTTCTTCCTCACTAGATTACAAATATTTTAAATATGTGTTAAAGGATGTATTTTAAATTGGCTGAATTTATCCCCACTAGTTCAACTAATGAAATTCCAAAGTTAGGATGGACAGTATTTCTGTACTAAAATTGTGAGCCACGTACTAGAGTACATCTGAAAAGCTTGGAGTAATGTCTTTACCTAAGGAAAGCCCATTTCCCTTTTAATTATTTCATAAGAATTTCCTGAAAGTTCCTGTGTGCTTGGATATTAGACTGGAAGAATTATGTAGGAAGGAATGTAGAGGAGTCTGGTCAGTTGGTAGATCTGTTTAACATAAAAGCCATGGTCATTACATTTAAAGAGCATAATATAGTTAAGGCACTAACAACAACAACAAAAAACCCTTAAATCTACAACAAGGGTAGTTCTCTTAATGATGAGATTGGTTTAATTTAAGGAGCATTTAGAATGGTTGGATTTTGCCTGTAGACCAAACTATTAAGAAAAGTAAGTAGAGCATGGGGGTGCACACTTGTAATCCCAGTATTTGTGAGGCTGAGATGGGAGGATCGCATGTTTGAGAACAGCCTCAGCAGCACAGTAAGACTGCCAGCAACCTAGTGAGACACTGTTTCAAAACAAAAAGTAAAAAGGGCTGGGATATAGCTTAGTAGTAGAATGTCCCTGGGTCCAAAACTCAGTACAAGAGAGAAAGAGAAAGAGAAAGAGGGAGAGGGAGAGGAAGAGGGAGAGGAAGAGGGAGAGAGAGAGGGAGAGGGAGAAGGAGAGGGAGAGGGAGAGGAGGAGGTAGAGAGATAGGCAGGGAAGAAGGAAGGGAGGGAGGAAGGAAGGAGTAAAGGTGGTTATTTTAGGGTCCTGGGGGACAGGGCGATGTGGATGGGGTACATTCACAGGTAAGCACAAAGAAAAGGTGGTGCTTTCCTCCTGATGTCCCTGTCCCCCGCCCTTCATTCCTCAGACTCCCTCTAGTAACACGAAGCTGTGAGTGACACTGAATTCTGAGGCCATTTCCATTAGTCATAGATGCCTAGAGAAGCAGGATGACGATAAACCAATTTCCATGGACATATGAGGCAAATCTTATTAGAATCAAATTAGAAAAGTCCCCTTGGGTGTGGAACACACTGTAAAACTCTGGATAGAGTGTCTCTGCATCAAATTTTGTGTCAAATTTGCTCCTAACTCCTTGGGATCTTCCAGTGGAGCACAGAAAGATGCCACCTACCACCGATGGTAGATGCTAAAGGGTCCTTTCCAGCCAAGGTGTTGGATGGGTAACCACAGAGATGGTTCTGAGCATATGTTTTCACTTAACCCCAGAGAAAAGTTGGAAAAACACCAAAATGCAAAGTAAATAGTCTTGACTTGAGGAAAGTGCCTGTGTGTCTTCCGAGGAGGAGAATATAACTTGTTATTGGTGGGAATCAAAGACAGTTGGAGGCTCAGTCCCTGGGCCATTGCTCCATCTCGGAGCACCCCTTCCTCCTCAGCTTCCACCATCAGAGGATGGGGGGCCTCCTGATCCTCCTAAAGACTCCAGCCCAGCCCCATCCCACTAGTGCTCACCTGTGGGGGGGAGCAGGGTAAGGGGAGCCTTGAGGTGCACATTTTAAGTGACCACCCCCCATTGGAATCCCAGATCTGCCTTTCCAGCAGAATGTCCCCCCACCCCACCTCTTCCCAAAACAAAACTAATGTTCATCTTTTTGAAACTAGAGCATTTAACCATCTCCATTTTCAAAGAAAAGCATGGCTTTAGATTTGCATAATTCAAAGTTCACTTGGGTAGTTTTCATAGTCCAAGAAATAGCTCAAAGTGATTGCGAAGTCTCACTCTCTAGAAAGATAATCTATACTAGCAGACCTTTAAGTGACACTTTTTATTGTCTGGTGCTGAGGATTGAACCTAGGGCCTTGTGCATGCTATGCATATGTCCTGCCATTAGAACCCCACACTCAGCCTTCAGTTTTTGTTTAATGTTGCTATTGGGTTTTAAAACTTTGGGATCTCAGCCCAGGCATGGTGCCATATGCCGATAGTCCCAGTACTTGAGAGGCTGAGACAGGAGGATTGCAAATTTGAGAACAGTCTCAGCAATGTAGCAAGACTCTCAGTAATCTAACAAGACTCTGTTTCAAAACAAAAAGCAAAAAGGATTGGAGGTGTAGCTTGAAAGTAGAACACTCCTGGGTTCAATCCCCAGCATCAAGACAAAACAAAACAAAACAACAACAAAAAACCTTTTGCTGGGCATGGTGATGTATGCCTATAATTCCAGTACTTGGGAGGCTGAGACAGGAGCTCATAGGGTCACAGGTTTGAGGACAGCCTCAGCAGTTTAGCAAGATCCTCCACAACTTAGGGAGCCCCTGTTTCAAATTAAAAAGTGGAATGAGGCTGGGGGTATATCTCAAAGATAGAATGCCCTTGAGTTCCATCCCCAACACACAAACAAAACCAAAAAGTTTGGGATCTGAATTTCAGGTGGGGCAGGGATCCTGTTTCAGGGTTAGTTTATCGATCATATACCTTCATTGTGGAGGTCATGCTACCTGTGAGAATTTCTACTAACTGTGTGTCTCATAGTGGTAGCAGGGAGCAATTAACACTTGCCCGACGTTACCACAGTGCTTCCAGGCCTTCATACTTTAAGGCACAAAGAGGAAAGAACACTGTTTATGGCCTACCCTGGGAAGCTGGCCCTCCTGCTGCCTGGAAGGCCCAGGTAAGAGGATCCTCCATGACATCCCATCCACAGCTCCCAGGGGGCCTCGCAGCCAGGATGAGAAGTCCTGACTTAGATGATGAAACTCAAAGTCAGTAATTGTAAAGAAGAAAAAACCTCACAATCTATTATGCATGCCCCTGCATTGATTCAGAACAGCTCCATTTCTTTTCCCTAGACAATAGATCCACTCCACGGCCCCGGTCTGTCATCTCTCACTGTTGAAAACACTCATAAGCCCAGACTTGCGGAGCTCAGTCACCGTGCCCTGGTGAGCAGCCGTTTCCATGATGTGGAAACAGGCTTTGGAAGCGGTGACTGAGATTTAGGTGAAGAAAATCAGTCAACAGACACCTTCTTTTCATCTCACAGCCTCATTCGAACTGTGCCAGCTATGCTTTGGACACATAAAATCAAATGTACTGAAACCAAGGAAGATGGCATAATGGTCTTTCTAAGCACTGTGGAGAGGCTGGTTAACTAGAAGCTTGGGTGGTTAGGACTCATTTAAAAATCATTCTTTTTTTGGGGGGGGGTGAGACTTAATTTTAAAGTCATATCACAATGCAGGGCTTCCGTAAATCTGCTCTTTCCTTCCTATTTGGTATGATCACAATTGACTGCTATATGATAACTATGTAACTTACCTCAGGTTCTTTTAGTGCCACCGAGCCTCATGGTTACTCTTATGGTCATGTGCCTGGCAATATGCCAAATGTTTTCTGCACATTATCTTACTCAATCCTTATAACAACTCCTGCAGGAAGAACAGCTCATTCTATTTCACAGATGAGGGGAACTGAGGTGTAGGAACATTAAATAATTTCTCCCGGTTGGGCAGATAGTAAGTGGTGGGGCAGATTTGAATCTGGACGCAGCCTACTCCAAGTCCCTGCTTTGATCAGGATGCAGCACTGTGTCACATACAAAGAAAGACGGAGCCAGGCGTGGTGGCACACACGTGTAATCCCAACATTTGGGAGGCTGAGACTGGAGGATTCGGGTTCTCGGCCAGCCTCAGCTACCTAGTGAGGCACTCCGCAACTTAGTGAGACCCTGTTTCAAAATAAAGAAGAAAAAAATAGGGCTGGGGTAGTATAGCTCGGAGGTAGAATGCCCCTGAGTTCAATCCCTAGTACTGCAAAAAAAAAAAAAAAAAAAAAAAAAGACAGCTGGAAATGCCATCGAAGCCCCCTCCCCTGTGTAGCACTGTACAGTTTTACAAAGCACCTCCAAATCCACTATCTTACTTAATCCTCCAGAATAATACTGTGAATTGATTATTATCCCCTTTACTACAGATAAGAAAACTGAGGCTCAGAAAGGGGAAAGTCAGTGAGCCCGAGTCAGGTCTCCAGTGAAAAGACAAAATTCAGAAACACCAACACCAGGGATGTTGCTTGGTGGTAAGGAAGGACCAAGGACTTCGAGGTCAAAGGTTTGAATTTCAATTCCTGTTCTGTCACATACCTCTTCGGTAGCCCTGGCCAAGTCATTCAACCTGACACGTGTTATAATAATACTAAGGCCTTACAAGGTCTGACTCAAATGAGGTATGTTGAAGGTGTAAATTGTCCAGTGCCATACAAATATTAACAATAGCAACAATAAGTGTGGTTCATATATTTAATGTTACCATTTTATGTTTATTTTCGACTCTGCAGGATGCAAGCATGGGAAGAGACTCAAGACAGATATTCATAACAGCTCCTGTTGACTTAGAGCCTGTGATGAGATTTGAAATTCAGCTCTTCAAATGCAAAACATGGTATTTTTCTTGAATTTTTGTGAGATGGACGTCTTTGTCCTCTTTTCACCCACCAAAACCAACACCTCAAATGGTCACCACCACGTACCTCTTTAGCACAATTTTTACATTATACTATCCTGACACCTTTAATACAATTTTAATCAGACAAATCATTGAACAGTATGACCTTATAGTTAGCCAAAGACTCACTTCTTTTTTGATCTTTTGTAAAACTCCAGGAAAAAGATGCCAAATCTGATATGCCACAACACCTTGATGGAATTCCAACCTGGTTCTAGAATAGTGCCTTTATTCAAGTGGTGTTAGGGGAAAAGAGACCTGATTCAAGACAATGAATATGTGCTGAGGAACGAGGTCAGCACCAGCATGACACTCAAAACATCCAGCTCTGCAATATCCAGTTACCGTGGTTCCAGCCTGAAACCAGTCTAGACAGCTGTGCTTCTCAAAGTCGCTGTGACATATGTTGGATGCAAACCCCAGGAAAGTCTGTCCCTGACCCACATCTGCAGAGCCCAGATATCAACCTAAAGTCTCCTTCCCTTCCCACAGTGACAGGTAAATTCTGATTGGTCTAAGCCAATGATGATGGCCACATTTTCCTCACCAGGAACTGGTGTGGAGTAGGCAAACAGCCCCAGGCCTGAATTATTAAAGGAGGGCCCTGCAGGCCTTGGGGAAACTGTTTTCCTTGCTAATGAAATGGGACACCGGGAAGGGAGTTGGAGTTGGATGTGATAGCTGAGACCGCTGTGGTCATCTTGTCACCACAAAATCTTAGGATGGAGTGACACTGAGCAAATGACTGAGCCACCAGTGGGGCCGTTCCCTTTTGCCTGCTGTGCAGTGAGATTTCCCCCATGGTGAAGCCAAGGTGGGAGTTTTTGAGACTTGTGCCTGGAAGCACCCCTACAAGGGTCCCTGCAGATTGCCTCCTCCTAGGCCTGCTTGTTGGGGTTCCCTTCGCAGGCTGAGCTTGGGGGAAAATAATTATAACACACTTATCACCACATGAGAAAAGCTCAGATCTGAAGGAAGGGCCACCTTCCATGCAGCACTCCCTCTTCCAATGAAACGAGACACATTCATTTCAGAAAATATCCCCAAGGCTGGAGCTTAATCCTCAATCCCCAAGGGAGGCCCAGCCACCTTCCCTGTGGGTGTTCTCATGGCATTTAAACAAGGGAAGAAAAACAGATGTGCAAAAAGTGTGATTTTCTCTAAGCATTTATGTTTAGTATGCTTATGCTTATATAACATGTGCAAATTCAGTGCACCATAATTATAGCATTCACAAGCAAACTTTAGGATCCACAGGGAATAGTAATTCACTGGGCACTGTAGGTGCTGTGGTCCAGGGACCCACTTATAAGTGGCGAGATGGACACCCAGTCATCAGCCTTGTGGATCTAACTCTGAGTTGCTGCCGACTTAAATGGAAAGAGTGACACAGTCTGAATGCCTGGTCCTTTGGGAATATGAGGCTCAGGTTAGAAAAATCAAAGCACCTTAGCTAGTGTGGTGGCTCACGCTTGTAATCCCAGTACTTGAGAGGCTGAGACAGGAGGATCGTAGGTTTGAGGTCAGCCTCAGGAACTTAGTGAGGCCTTGTTTCAAAATAAAAAATAAAAAAATAAAATAAAAATAAAAAATAAAAAGGGCTGAGGGTATAACTTGGAAGTGGAATGCCCCTGGGTTCAATCCCCAATACAAAATAAATGAATGACGTAATTAATTAAATAAAGTACCTTTCCCGTCTGCCACTCATCTCACCATGGTGGGCCCTGATTGGCTGCTGGGATTTTTTTTTTTTTACTCACAACATTCCTCCAGAGCACTCTTTATAAACCTGTGCTTTACAAATGTTAACTATTTAATCATTTAATCCTCATAACCTCCCTCTGAAGTTAGTGCTACCTACCATCATCCTCATTTCACAGATGAAGAAACTGAAGCACAGACAGTTCAAGTTAGTAGTCCAAGGCCACACAGTGGTAGAGTGCAGGGGCATAGCTCTAGAACTCTTGCCCTTAACCTGTACTTTATGCAGTCTCTGTGCCGACAAAACTGTGGAGATTAAGAGAAGTGGACCTGGCGAACAGAAATGGCTCCTAAGCCAGTGAGCCTGTGAAATTTGTTGGGTGATGCAGGCATGTTGTCCTTTCCTCCTCTCACTCCTAAGTGTGTGCTAAGTCTGTGTGTGTGTGTGTGTGTGTGTGTGCACATTTTCCTGGGCTAGTAGTCAATGTGCTTGTCAGTGCATTTAACTCTGTGTGCGTTCCCTTCAGTCAAACTTTTGGAAGGTGCTTCTTTGCTCTCTAACATTTATTTCTAACCAGGCTTCTTTGCCTGTTGATTAGAAAGAAGCCCTTAAAACAATTACATTAGCCCAAAATTAGGCCATTCATCTTTTTTTTTCTTTTAAAACAATTATAATCACTTCGATTGTTTATAAATTAAGCCTCCTGACTGGCTCTGCAGATGGTCTCCATGGTCAGAAGTTCTTCCCCAAAGTACCAGAAATGACGTCAGGAGCTGACTGTCCCAGCAAGTCCATCCCACCTGCTGCACAGGATCGGAACCAGGGGAACAGGGCTGAGCTCTTTCTAGGGCCACGCCTGATGAAAGGACTGTTAGGGAGTAACTGCTGGATCACAGATTATGGTGTCCAGCTGGTCTGGGGACAAGTTGCTCTCACAGTGTGGCAGGTTGGTAGTTGATATCCTGAGAGCCTCAGTTATTCTCAACTATAAAATAGGGATAATGGTGAGTGCACGGTATACATGGTTGTTACGAAGAAGCACACACAAAGTTTAAATCCTGTATGTTGGTGCTTGTGCATATGCATAGGAGGAAGAACTCTGGCCTGTCCCTCTGTCTCTGTTCAGGTCACTCCCCAAGGCACATGGTACCAGGTGAGTTTGCAGGTGCTGTTTGCCACAGCAAGGGTTACAGCTCATCACAGTCAAACACATTGGCCCTGCTTCTTGCTTTCATCTGGCTCTAGAGATAAACAGAGATCTCAGGCACCTTTTCCCTCCTCCCCTCCACTTCCACACCCTATGGGACTCTAGCCCTTCTGGCCTAGCAACAGGGTGGTGGTGACAAGAGGATTTAACTGAGAAGGAAAAGAAGCCTCACCTGGGCCAGGAGCCCAAACCATGTACTTGCACCCGATCACCAGAGGGGCTGTTCTGGTGTATCACTATGATAAAGGATACCTTGATTTCCCGGGGGGTCTGTCTATTTATACCTCTCAGGGAAAGCCCAAAGGAGATTGGCAGGGCAGGATTTGTATATATTTCCAGGTCTCCAGCTACAGCATTGCTAACATCAGCACAGGAATAAAATGGCAGCAGACCACACAACAAAAACCAGCATAAACCTCCCAAACCAGGAGTCACTCTGTCCTCCAATTGGCATCAGCTCTAGAGACAGGGACACTTCCATCCCCACCCCCCTGCTTTTTTTTTAATTGTCCATTGACAGACGAATGGATAACAAAAATGTGGTATATGTACACAATGGAATTGTGAAGAGAGAGAGAGAGGGAAGGAAGGAAGGAAGGAAGGAAGGAAGGAAGGAAGGAAGGAAGGAAAGAAAGAAAGAAAGAAAGAAAGAAAGAAAGAAAGAAAGAAAGAAAGAAAGAAAGAAAGGAGATTGTTAGTTGTTAGTTGCCCCACTGCTGTCCAGGGATAACATCTTCCTGAAAGGGGAGAGCTCAGAATTCTCCTGCTTCCTGGAAACCACCTGTCACTGGAGCAGAGCTTTTCTGAGAAGCTGAGAAAAGATCAAAGCCAAAGGAAACAATGCTCTCCACAAGCCGGCAAAAGGCACTTATTAAAGTGGTCCCACTGAAAAAATAATGGACTCCACGATTGTTTCTGTTCACTCGGGAAGCCAGCGCGCCTCGGAGGAGGGTCTGGTGGGACTCAGCTTTCCAGGCTGCAAGAGTCTTTTCCCCAGAGAGCAACCGGCAAGAATCCTGCCGGGCTCTTCAGGAAATGATTCCTGACCCTGTATATTATTTATTTCTGAACTGGAGGTATATGTTCATCAAACATTTCCAGAAAAAGATAATTTCCCCCAAACAGCAGCACTTTTTGATTGTTGTAACTATAAAACTTGATTGTCTCATTTCTGTTCATTAAATATAAGTTTCTGATTTTGCAATGTCATTATAAATATATTTTCTCTCAAGTATTTTCTAGAGTTTTTTTCTTGGTCTTCTAAGTCATCCTTGATAAGAAACAATAAGCAATATATAAATATATATTCTCTTATCTATGAAAAAAATTACAACTGCCAGCTTTAATTCAGAAGAACTAAATAGAAAGAACATAATTTACATCTGCTTCTTTATTCCTAATAATGATTGTAAAAATAACTAAAATGTTCTGGAAGTTGTAGTCATGGAGACATCACTAACTCTTAAATGTAAAATATAATTTGTTGAGGAATATAGAAGTAGACAGAATGAAAGCTAACAGAGATAAGAAGCCCTAATTAAAAATCCTTAAATTCTAGTGTGTATCTCTTTTTCAATTCACAGTAATCCATAACAGCTCAATGACCTGAAGGGCATATAACAGAGTGTCTCCCCAAGCCTGTTAAAAAAAAAAGGTCCCAGACTACTTAGAATGTAGAAAAGATACCGCATGTGTCAGAAATTCAGAAGCAGCATGTCAAATAACATGAGACTGCCCTGGCTTGCATCCCCATATCATGTGTTATTAGTCTTTATTTTAACCAGGTAAAGTGTTTTGATTGGGTTGCAACTCCAGTGGGCCAATGTGATGAATCTTGTGATATATCAGATACAGCCCCCACTTGGCAGGAGCCAGCAATCTAGTACGAGCTACAAATATGAACAACGTATGTAGGGGGAACTACTGTCAATGAACTATCTGGGGCATCTTCAAAGAAGTGGTTGCATCTGATTTGAGTCTTGAGAATCTTAAGTTAGGAAATTTTATTTATTTATTTATTTATTTATTTATTTATTTATTTATTTACTATGGCACTGGGGATAGAACCCAGGAGCATTCTACCTCTGAGTTACAGTCCCAGCCCTATTTTTTATTCTTTATTTTGAAACAAGGTCTCACTAAGTTGCAGTTGCTAAGGCTGGTTTGAACCTGTGATCCTCTTGCCTCGGTTTCCCAAGTGCTGGGATTACAAATATGTACCACCATACCCAGCTAAGTTAGGAAATTTTATAGTCAGACTTGCATTACATAAAAAACTGACTGATAGCTAAACAAAACAAGATCTCATGGTTGAGACAAGGATAGAAAGAAGGAACCAAGAGTCTAGGCAGGAGATGTGAACAAACTAGACAAAGGCCAGAGTGGGTTTTAGGGATATTTTGGAGGTACAGTTAGGAGAATGCAGAGACTGTGTCTAAGACTCTGTTGTAATCACCCAGTAACCATTTCTCTTCACATCCCTGTTAACAGAAACTTGGTTTTGTTCAGGTATTCCATACCCTCTACAGTTCTATGTGTTTAGGGAAGATGAAAGTATCACCAGCTCAAAGAGTGTGGATCTTGATTAGCATAAGACGACTATAACATCTTTATCTTACCATTTACTGGCTTAGGAAGGGACTTGGGATCCAATGTTGGCCATTGAGACATATAAGTATGGGAATAGATCTCTGAGAAGAGACCATCTCTTTCTTCCCCTAGCGTGTGGTGTGGTGAGGATGCAAAGCCTGGAACTACTTCAGCCAATAAGTCACCCCAAAGTGAGTAGTCAACAACATCCGGTAATAGTAGAGTGGAAATCTGGAGCCCTGATATTATTAAACCACAGAATTAACTAACCATGGAAACACTCCATCTTTGGACTTCTCATTCTGTGAGATAATGTAATATTGTATTATTTAAGATATCTAAGGTTGAGTTATCTCTAATTTGCAGCCGAAAGAATCTTAATACATAGGAAATAGGGAAGAACCAAGACAATGCTCTGAGCTGCTAATGATCATAGGGCTTTCCCTTCATGTAGCATTTTATAGTCTGTAAAGCACTCTCACCTAATGTCCTTAGTGCAGGCTCCTGACAGCCCTGGGAGGTGGCTATTTTCATCTACAAGGTATATCCCTCTTTCCAGTCTTCTTTTGCATGTCCAGCAGCCAGTTCAGTCCCTGGAATAATTACCATAGCTACTGCTTCTTGAGCTTTTTCTATATGTATGAAGTGCTTAGATATTTTGTACACAAAATCTCACTTTATTTCCTCATTTACAATAGTGTATAACAGCTCTGACTTGGGTACTATCCCAGTCCACTGTGCAGCTATAACAATATATCATATACTAGGAAACTTATAAACAACAGGAACTTATCTCTCTCAATTCTAGAGTCTGGGAAGTCCAAGACTAGGGTGCCAGTGTTTGAGGAGGGTCTATTTCCTGGGCCATAGGACATAAACTTAGCAACTTCTTACTAAGATGGTGGAAGGAGCCAGGGTCTCTTTGGAGTCTATTTTATGAGGATTCTAATTCCATTCCTAAGGATTTCACTCTCATCACCTAACCATTTCCCTTAGAATCTCAAAATATGAACCTTAAGAAATACAACATCAAGAAATCAAGCCGGGCGTGGTGGCTCACGCTTGTAATCCCAGCATTCGGGAGGCTGAAACCAGAGGATCCGGGTTCGCGGCCAGCCTCAGCTACCTAGTGAGGCACTCCACAACTTAGTGAGACTAGGTTTCAAAATAAAGAATAAAAAATAGGGCTGGGGGTATCGCTCGGAGGTAGAATGCCCCTGAGTTCAATCCCCAGTACCGCAAAAAAAAAAAAAAAAAAAAAAGAAATACAACATTCAGACCACAGTGGGCATTATTATTACCATCTAACATATGAGGAAATTGAAGCTCAAAGGGGTTAAGCTACAAGTTCAAGTTCTTAAAGTTGGTGACAGAGCTGCAACTTGAGCCCTGATAAGACTCTGTAAAGACTTTGTTCTTTACTCCATGATACATTGGCACAGAAGAAAGGCCGTATATTCATTTAATGAATGAGTCAATTAAAATAAATGGATGCTCAGAAAGATTAAGTATCTTGCACGAGGTCTCCCAGCCAAAGACTGATCCAGAACTTGATGCAGATCTTCTAAGGTTAGCTCTCTTCCTACCGTATCAATCAATCAATCAATACAATAAAAAAGGCTGAGTGTGCAGCTTAGAGGTGGAATGCTCTTGGGTTCAATTCCCAGCAACCCCCCAACCACTACTACACACACACACATACACACTGCTATTAGAATCCCTACTATGCAAATCATAAACTACTGACTCTTACCCCTGGCAATAAATTATGCCACAGTCCCATGATCATCTTTACAATAAGGGTGCTGCTGATAACTTCTGGAAAGATTAACACAGTCAAAGACAATAGGAGCTCCATCCTTAGTTTTTTATTTCTCTGTCTTCTCTTTAGGATTTTATTTTCTTTCATGAAAAATATCTTTCCGAAAAGCAAACGATTTCGTGGCATAATGCTTTTTCCCTTCCCTGATTTCCTCCTGGGTTCCACGTCAATATTTACACATCCCCGCTCCCTCTTACTGTTTGCCTGAGATGGCTTTCACAGCCCGTCCTTGACCTCTCAATCAAACAGCCCCATATTTTCCATTATTCAATACTGCCTTTCATAACGTTTCCATTTCAACAGGAAAGCAACTTTCCAAAGTCAAGTGCTAGTCTCTGTTTTAAAAAGAAAGTTCATTGAACATTCAAGATGACACAATGAACCATGAGAACATCAACCGGAGGTGCTGGTTACTTTCTCACCGCGCACTCCATTCTCATTCTCCCTTGAGAAGCTAATATGAGGTCTCCTGACCTCGTGTCATAGGGCTGCCAGAGCAGCCTCCCACAGAGGGCTTGCCATCACTAGCCCCTGTCCTTTCTTTTCCCCAAGGAGAGGAGGAGAGTAAGAAGAAAGGTGGCTGTCTCTCTCCCCCCGACACTTCTGCAAAGTATTTGGAATTCCAACATTGGAAAAGATCTAATTTTTTCCATGAAATGATTTTTCACTTGTTCTTTTCCATCATTCTACTTCTAGATAGTTCCCAATTTTACCTCAAAAAATATTTACTATAGTCTTTCCCTTTCTCTGTTATTATTATTATTATTATTATTATTATTACTATTACTATTTGGTTTTAGGGATTAAACCTAGGGGCACTGAGCTACACCCCCAGCTCTATTTTATTTTTTTATTTTGAAAAACAAGGTTTTGCTAAGTTGCTGAGGCTGACCTCAAACCTGCTATCCTCCTGACTTAGCCTCACAAGCACTGAGATTACAGGCATGTACCACCATGTCTGGCTACAATTATTGGACGGGCTACTGTATCCCTACAATTATTGCCTTCATCTATAACAGCTTCTGGTGGAATGGACATGTGCTCGCTTGCACTTGTATACTCATTTCCTGTCTCCCCACTCAGCTATCAGAGAGGCTACTTTCACACTTAGCTGTTCCCAAGAACCCCAAGAACTCCCCTCTATCTTCAACGTCAAGTCTGACCTTACAAATGGCTTCCCAATCTGGCCCCGACTCGCCCTTTCTAAAGTACTCGACCTTCTTTCCAGTCACTCCTGCCCAACCAGGCAGGGCCAGGCTCCTCCCAGGCAGGCCCTGAGCTCCCCGCCTCCCACAAGCTGCCCTCTGCTATGTCTCAATCCCCACCACCTGGGCTCCCCCTCAAATAACTTCTTGTCTTCTAATGACACATTGTTATTAATCAAGCAAGGTCTAGGTGTCCAATACTATCTTGAACACTTTATATAACATTCTAGTACTTCTGGTATTTGAATCCCAGATAGAATGAAAAGTATTGATTCATTCACTAACATGTTTACCCAACTGACTGGAAGACGCAGGATTTACATCTGCTGTCAAGGACCAAGTGCTCCTGCCCACCTTGAACACAGCATTCCACTCCACCCCCAGGTGTCTCCTCTCCTAACTCATACCTCTACCACAGTGCTCACCCCATTACAGTGAGTTGCTATTCACAGATGAGTCCCTTCTGTGAACACCTCAGCAGCAGGAGTGGCTTGTACATAGCTGTGCTGACACATAGGATATGCAAAATGTTTTTGTTTTTTGTAACTTAATTTGAATCGATGCATCCAATCAAGGCAGTAGGGAAAAGCTCAATGCAGATTTGATTTGGAGAATTCAGTCATATATCGATCTTAGAACTCTTTTATTAGAAAGCCCAAATCCAATGGCTCTATAACACTTCCATCTCTCAACCTACTTTAAAAGTAATATTTTTAACTCACTTATAGGAACCTGGCATTATAATATTTGTGGCAACCATCTGCAATTCAATCAGCCAAGCATGGAAGCAAAAACCTCCCACATTTTCAATAGCAGTGTTGCTTAATCTGAAATGCTTTTTGGAAGACAAAGAAGCATTCATAAAATGAAACAGTAGTGAATGTTGATAATGAGAAAGTTTTACAACAAAGTGTCTTGCTGATTTATACAGTGCTTCCATGCCAATGGCAAGAAGAAATTTTTACAAAGATTCTCTCTCCTAAGCCTAGGCAGCATGCCAGAATAGTTGTTAGTGTCTTTAAAGACAAAGAAACAGGAAAACTGAAGGAAAGGAGAGGGTAAAAGGAAAAGAGGGAGGAAGAGGGGATGAGGGGAAGAGAGGAGGAGGGGGAAAAGAGGAGGAGGAGGGGGAGAAGGAGGAGGAACTTGTTTTTAATCTCTTGATACACAGATGGAGGAAACTAATAGCAGTGAAATAAAGAAAGATGCCATATTGTTTTCTGGAAGACACTCTCATCTGAATGTAAGGTAGGTCTTGAGAGCGTCCTGGGATATGTCTGCTCTCTGGGAGGGAGTGCCATGTTTTCTTTACTGCTCTTACTTTGATTCAGCCACACAACAAAGAGTTGCAGAGGGTGAGGAGTCAGAAACCCTAAAGCTAGATATACAACCCCAAAGAAGATCAGAAAAGAACACCAAAGTTTCAGGTGGCCAGACTGAATCCCCTGGAGCTATAATCACTTTCTTTGTGTGAAAAAGATCAAAATGTACAGTTTCCTCCAAAGCTTGACTTGGGTAGTATTATCTAATGCTCAGAGAATTGGATAAAAATATATCACCAACAGGCACATCAGGGAACAGATTAGCCTAATCCTTGATAAAATAATGCCCAGCACTTACTCTTCCTTAGTTCAGTTAAGGGCAGCCACACGTGCAATCTAAAGCTGAAGTTCCCAAGGCCACACCAGATTTCACCATCAAGTCACAATGGTGGCCAATAAGTGAGCTGATACAAGGTTATGACTCCAGTCCCATAAGCTTGGTTCTGCCATGATTCTCCAAGGGCTGCTGACTGATAATACACAGAGTAGGCCCAGTTAGAGAACATCCCATTCCATTTCTCTAAACAGAACACCTCTGATATTGACAGTCTGTCATGCCAAGAGCACATAGCCTGAATTTTCCACTCCTCCCACGCTGCTTGGCTGGCCTGGCTAGCAACGGGCTTTATTTTTACAACACTTATCACTCCACAGCCTCACCTTCTGGCCATTAGGGTCTGAAGCAGCTGGAAACAAGAGCCAGCTGGGGGCCCACATGAGCAGGGGCTGCTCAGAGCCTTCCACACTGGGAAGAAGGAAAGGATTGGCCAAAGGCCATGCTGCTAACTATTCTGGGAAGGACAGATGACAACATGAGGGGGAAGGGACCTCCATTCATCCTAAAGTCAATGCAAAATGACATCTGGATGTGTGTGTGGAGGGGGAGGGAGAGGGTGTGTGTGGCTGCAGTTCCGGGGAGTGTCTGGCCTTCCAAACCAGATGCAGCAAACTCCTTGCTAATTCACATAAGTGAAGAAAGGCCGCCAGTGTGCAATAGTGAAATTCCAGAACTATAGAGCATGGGCTCTTCTTTCAAGTCCAGAAAGCAGTTCAACATAATACCGAGTACAATTTCTCCAACAGAGATGTGACTGCACCCTCTGTCATTGAATCTGCATCTCATTTGGCATCAGTGGTAATCTTTTCAACCCAACTAGTTCATGAAGAACATCCTGCAAACGTTTGTTCTCATGGATATGGAAAGCATCACTCTTCATCTTCTTGTTTATCATATTTATTTACCAGCGTGGCTTTTCTTCAAAAGCATGATAGAGATAAACCCAGGGCCAGGTCAGGGCAAATCAGCACAAATCTCAAGTTAGCAGAGAGTGAATGTAGGAAGTCTTCCCTTTATAGTTCGAAGCCTGGTGCTCTGTCCCCTTCCTCCTGGGAGCTGTGAAAAGTTTGAACAGATGTTCCATTCAGGGGGAGGGATGCTTTGCTGCCGCTCTATTTACTTCCTCCAGCAGGATCCGTTTGCATTTCCTTATAGACTAGAGAGAACAATTCTACCAGCTCAGCTGCTACCTGGGGTAGTGGTGGCAGGCGGGCAGAGCCTGAGATCCTGGTTCCCGCAGGATGAATCAAGAAAGGAATGTAGTATGCCATGAAACCACACTTCATTCTTTCTTTTAGTTCCAAAATTAGGTCAGCAAATTTGCTGGAGCAGCAGCCTAATCACTGCCTTAATGAGGCAGCCCGGTCAGCTGGAAAAGGAGTCTGTCTGTCTTGTGTATTTGCCTTGCCACAGGCAGTGTCTCCAGCTGGAAGGAAGGGGCGTGTGGGTGCGTGGAGAACCGATCTCTGGCTCTGTGGCCCTTTGACATTTATTTTCCTGCAGTATTTGCCCTGGGATTGAATAGTGTTTGTTTTGGGCATTATATAATAAAACCCTCCACAAATCTCTTGGATGAATGGGCATTAACCAAATCACCCAATCAACAAATATTTATTGAGAATTCAAATGCTCAAGGTATGGAGAGTACAAATGAGGCTCTGTCCTTGAAGACCTTATTATTTAGTTGGAGGTGACAGAGAGGTATTTACAGATGTGGCTGAGCAGGAACTCACTTTGTTCCCCAGTGTCAGTCTCCTCTTCTTCCTTTTAGTAGTAGAATCCCTTGAACTGGGCTTGTGATTTACCCCATAAACTGACTCCTGGCTTGTCTAAAGCTGGTGTGAGATGAGGTTCTTGCCAATCAGACATGAATAGAAGTGAGATGTACAACCTTTGGGTCATAGTCTTAACAGCAAGCCACCTGCTTACTTTTTCTCTTCCCATCCCAGGGCCCAGCGTAATATCCATGGGAGCACAGCCAAATTCTATAATCTGAAAGAACACAGTAGGGGATGGTAGAACAAAGATATGCCCCTCCCACTACCTCCGAGCACAAATTCATCTCCCTTAACTGCTTATCAGCTGGGGAAAGAGCAAGAGAATGCTTCTGTCTTGCTTTAGCCACTATTACTTAGTTTCTATTAAGGCAGCTGAATCATATCTTAACTAATATATATTTCCCCAAATAAACCAGGTATTTCTGGATGCCTCTGTATTTCCCCAGCCCCACCACAAAACCACCATAGAACAAGTGTGCACTTCATGTTTGTGGATCATAATATAAAAATAATAAAAGTTCCATTTTTCTCTGGTGAGATGACAATACCATCAAAAGCATTATAAGAAGACAAAAGGTTTAACTTATAAGGAAAACTAAAGTGATGTCTGGCTTGTCTTCTTAAAAGCTTAAAAAAAGGACAAGGGGACTTTAACACTAATTTATTAGGGTCTGAAAGGTGAAAATGTTTCAAAACAAGGGGATTTTTATCAGAAAACATAAAGGCATAGAGATAAGAGTGAGAGAATAACCTTAGCCTATGATCAAGCATAATCATATAAATTAGCACTGCACTATAGATACTGCCATCTGGAAAAGGTTCTACTTTTAATCCACAATGGAAAATAAATGTCCAACCACGGTACTGTGGACACTTAACAAATGTCAACACTTTTTGCATATGACTTTGTTAAGAACCGCTCCAAGAATAGCCTTACTCTAACTGGGTGAACTCGTCAAATTACTTGATTCTTTTAAGCCCCAGGTTCCTTGTCTCTACAATGGCAATTCATCCAACTCAGATTTATTGCATGTACTCTACATATTAGGCACTGTTCTAGGCATCCTACCTGGGGCAAACAGGAAAATGCGAATAAGCGTGTATGCTGTCCTAAAAACTGATAAGTACCATGATATAAAATTAGAGTGAAGGAGATCAGGAGTACTGGTGGCAGCAGTTTTAAATATGATGTTCCCAATAGGTCTCTGTGAGCGAGCAATGACCACGGCCCACATTAGGGTAGTAGAAATGGAAGTGGCAAGCATTGGGTGAAGTCTGGATGTGGTTTGAAGGTAAACAGGATTTTCTGACAGGTTGCATAACAAGATAATAGAAGAAGTCAGGAGCCAGGGATGACGCCAAGGTTTTGAGCTTCAGCCAGAACTGGACGGGTACACTTGCCAACCAGTGAAAGGGGAAAGTGCAGATAAAGTAACTTTTCTGCAAAAGATCAACAGTCCAATTTTGAACTTGCTGTGTGTGATGGCTAGTTTTATCTGTCAACTTGACTGGTCTGCAGAATGCCAGATAGTTGGTCAAACATTATTCTGGGTGTTTCATGAGACTGTTTTTGAATGAGGGTAACATTTGATTGGTAGACCAAGTAAAGAAGACTACCTTCCCTCACATGGGTGGACTTCATGTGAGCAGTGAAGGCCTGAATAGAACAAAAATCTGGCCTTCCTCCCAAGTAAGAGAGAATTCCTCTGCCTGACTGCCTTCAAGCTGGGGTATCTTCTTTTTTTTTTTTTTTCTCTCCTTCAGACTTGAACTGAAACAACATGGCTCTCGAGCCAACCTTTGGACTGGAACTACATCATCCGCTCTCTGGGTGTCCAGTTTGTTCACTCACTCTGCAGATCATGGGACTTGTGAGCCTCCCAAATCAATGTGAGCCCATTCCTTATGATTAAGACTCAATCTCCAATCTGTCTCTCTCTCTCTCATCTCACACACACACACACACACACACACACACACACACACACACACACACACACGTACAATTTGGGAATTGACTAATGAATAGAGTAAATATTCAATAAACATTAGTGTTTCGCATCCATAAAATCCACTTGGTCCAAATCCATATATAAAACAACTACTGGAGAACATTTTTAAAATTATAACTTTGGTTAGCAATAAAATAAATTATTGAGAATAAAATGAAGCCACACGCTAAAATAAAATATTATTGAGATCCTTGTTAGATACTGAAGTGGAAAGTCAAGTAGCGAGTTAGATATGAGTATGGAACTTGAAACTAGGCTTGTGAGAAATAATTGGATCTTTTCTTTTTTTTTTTTCATCTTTTTTTTTTTTTTTTTAGCATGGATTTTTATACATTTCTTGGGTACAACAGGGTTAATTACACATTTTTGTTGGGTACAAGCTAGTACAGGTAAAGACATCCATGCACATATTTCTCATTAACCCTTCCCCAATTCCCACCCACCCTCCCCCTATCTCCAGGTCAGTTTAGTGATTGACTTTGATGTGATCTTGTAAGTACAT
>PVLC010005533.1:0-75558 GCA_004027655.1 Graphiurus murinus
CCAGCCCTATTTTTTATTCTTTATTTTGAAACCGAGTCTCACTAAGTTGCAGAGTGCCTCACTAGGTAGTTGAGGCCGGCCGCGAACCTGGATCCTCCAGTCTCAGCCTCCAGAATACTGGGATTACAAGCGTGTGCCACCACGCCCGGCTCGACCCCTACACCTTCGAACTAGGCTTCTCCTAGTCCACTATTCTGGAGTTCACAGGGGTTTTCCCCCAGCAGCTAAAATAATGAGAATTGGACCTAGCACCCTGACATGCATGGGGAGAGCGACACATGGGTCCACTCTCCTGTGAACCTGGGTGACATCAACCTCCCCACTGCCCCTCCTTGCTCGGTCAAGGATGGCAGAAAGTCACTCTCCTGAACAGACAAGGCACAGCTGCCTAGCAAGGTATGAACAGCAAGCAACAAGGACAGCCGTATCTGGACAAGCAGAATGAGAGGGAGAGTAATCATGAAGGGAATCTGAATAACTGAATGGCTGAGCCTGGTACCTAATCCGTGTAGCATCTCATGATAAACCAAATGGAAATGAACCCTTCATTCACCCGCTTCCTTCACCTGTCCACCAGCTCTGTGCATCTCTCTCCTACAGCTCAAGATTGGCCTGCAGATCTCCTAAATCTATGTCAGACCTTTAAAGAAAGCCAGGATGGGAAGTTCCAAGGACAGGAGCTTTGTTCCCCAAAGACCTTCGCTCTGGAAATTGTCAGTCCATGCAAGACATCTTCAGCCTGGCTGCAGTCAATGGAGTGAGCCCCCCTCTCCTCAGCTCTAGTTTGATCTGATGAGCGCGTGGACACGTGATTGTCACAGAGTAGCCTGCTTTCTAGAGCTGGGAGCTGCTTGTCAACAGCAGTCAGCAGCTCGGGGGAGGCCACTGTGGGGTCACAGCACACAGCCAGCATTCCATGGCTCTTGGCAAAGCGCATTCTCACACGCCAAAGGTATCTCATCCTAGATTCCTCAGCCCTGCCCCTAGTTACTGCCACCAGGCAGAAAGGTTGGCATTGTGCTTCCCAAGGAAGTTTCAAGGCCTCATTAAAATACAAGTCATAGCCAGGCATGATGGCCCACACCTGTAATCCCAGTACTTGGGAGGCTGAGACAGGAGGATCGCAGGTTTGCAGCCTTGAAACAAATAAACAAACAAACAAAAAATGTTAAAATAAAGCTGGAGATACAGTGTTAAACTATAAAAGAAGAGTGACCTTAAGGCACAGTGGCATAACTGTAATTGCAGTACTTGGGAGGCTAGGAAAAGAGGCTCACAAGTTCAGGGTCAACCTCAGCAACTTAGCAAGAGCCTCCACAACTTAGCAAGATCCTGTTTCAAAATAAAAAGAGATGGAGGCATAGTTCAGAGGTAGAATGCCCCTGAGTTCAATCCCTAGTAGTATCAAAAAAAAAAAAAAAAAAAAAAAAAAAATATATATATATATATATATATATATATATATATATATTACCCTAGTTTCCTTACTTACTTGTGGCAGAAAGTGCTATTCATTACAAACGATTCAAACCCCTCTCTTCTCCAGGTCAAAGCCCAGGTATGAAGATGCCAGGGAGAAGCAGGCAGGAGAGGAGGAACAGGCAGGAGAGTTCATGTTAAGACTCCAAAGGGGTCTAATGCATCATCTAAGGAGAGGAACAATCCTGAGATCTGCTTCAGAGGGGAAAGTCTGGTGAACCACAGAGGATCCTGTCACAGACAGGAAGCCCTGTGACTTTCTAAGTCCAAACAGCTACTTGACACCTACAGGATCCCTGATTCAAATCCAAGAGCTCCATACATTATTTCTTGCACATGGTAATCAAGCTTCAAGAAAGGAAAAGAAAACACCGTTGATCCTTCTTATACACAGATTTCCATGTTTACAAATGCCTCCACAAGCTGAAATGTATTTGTAACTTCAAAATCACGATTGCTTGCAGTAATTTCCAGTTGTGCGTGGACGAGTGCCAAGGAGCACATACATAGCCTGAGTCCCCTGAGAGGGCACACGGCCAGCTGTGGTCTAACGGCACGATGCTCTGCCTCTCTGCAGAATCTACTTAGTACCCTGTGTTTTGCACATCCGTGCTTTTTTGCTGGTGATTTCTCCTTTCAGAATAGCACCAAGAACACTGCCGCCATGCTGTCTACTAGTGTTGCTAAGCACCAGAAGGCTGTGATGTACCTTATGGAGAAAATACGTGCACTAGACAGCTCTGTTCAGGCATCATTTAAGTGCTATCAAGCATGAGTTCGGTGTGAATGAATCAATACCATATCATAAGGAAGATGCCTTTGACAAAAACACCTACCAAAGTCATTTACCGATCAGTTGACAAAAATGCTGTAACCAACCCAAGGCACCCAGGATTTCCTCTCGGAGCAAAGGCTCAGCATTTGCTAACTCAGTGTTTGCTAATTCAGTATTTGCAGCCTCACTACCACAGATGTCGAGAGTGGACCTTGCAGGCTGAAGGACATGAGCAACAGACTAGCAACTCTTCCCCAGCTCCGCATAAAACATCTGGAGCTGACCCAGGAGGGCTGCAGGACCATACAGGTGGAGCACAGATCACATGGAAGATAGCCGGCTCTGTAGAGGAGGATCCGGGTCAGGCAAGAGAGACTGGACAGACACAGCTTCCTACTCGTTCCCGAAAGCAAAATGTGCCTGCCTCTCCTGCTTCAGAGGAATCTGCAACTCATCCTGCCAACAGAGCGCCTGACTGTCTGGAACCAACCACCCCAGGCAGAGATCTTTCGGATATAGTCATCCAGGAGTGAAGATCAGACCCCTTGGAAACAGGAATCTGGACAATGAACGGGTTTCAGGGAGGACAGGGGGTGACCCAAGGCTCAGGCTTGGGTTCACAGGGCTCTTCACTGCTCTCATCATGTCCTATGAGCCGGAGCCTCGCCTTCTTATCAGACAGCAATCTGTGCTTCCCAGACATAAGGGGTGATTACAATCCAAACAGGTGATTGTGTCTCATTACACTGGTGATAATGTATCCCTGATGATCGAGGCTATTAACTCGAGCCTCCAAATACCAGCACAGGTCACACGTGGGCCCTTTGACATATCCCCATCTCCAGCACTTTGAATAGAAACAGGGGTTCTTGGCACCCGTGGGTAAAGGAGAAAGGGGTAAATCGGCACAGAACAGTGAGAACTGTTTCTTTCCAGTCCACAAACGTCTTATCGTAATTTAATTGAGCCACTTTTAGTACACTGAGATCTTTAACATTAAAAAAAAAGCAAAACAAAACGAAGGAACAAAACAGTTCGTAAATGTCATGGAATAAAATTTTTTTTTTTTAAAAAAAGAGTTCTTACTTTATTGCTTCCTGATTGCCTTCAGCGCTCCTCCAGCCGAGTCTCTGAATTATAATCTTAGAATTATAACCACTACCTTTGGGGATGGAATTGGCTTCCTTTTAAACCTTTATGGGCGGACACACACACACACACACACACACACACACACACACACACACGAGTATCTTTCTCCACCTCCATTGTCTGTTGTCAAAAAAAAAAAAAATGAGCAAAAGTAAGGAAAATAGATCACACATGTCTTCAGACAGAGAAAAAGCACTAAGAAAGGAATGCACGTTCTATTTTCCAAATTTAGGGAGAGTAGCTTCTATCGTGATCACAAAAATATATAAGTTGTAGGTTCCATAAATGCATTCACAAAGAAAATCAAAACTTGTCCAAGTTATCAGAGTGAAAAATCAAACTTAAATGTTGCGGCTAGGAATCAGACACCAGAATTGTCATTCGAAACTAAACTAAACACACTTGCACGCTACACTTCTCTGGGGAGGTTCCTAGTTCATTATCGGATTGCTGCTCATTTCTAAAGAAAGTACCGAACCCCTGCAGTGGTGTATACCTATAATTCCACTACTTGGGGAGCTGAGATAGGAGGATCGCAGATTCAAGGCCAGCCTCAGCAACTTGGTGAGACCCTGTATCAAAATAAGAAAAAAAATAGAGATGAGGGTGTAGCTTGGAGGTAGAACACCCCTGGGTTCAATCCCTAGTGGAAGAAAGAAAGAAAGAAAGAAAGAAGGAAGCCGGGCGTGGTGGCGCACGCTTGTAATCCCAGCATTCGGGAGGCTGAGACCGGAGGATCCAGGTTCGCAGCCAGCCTCAGCTACCTAGTGAGGCACTCCGCAACTTAGTGAGACTCGGTTTCAAAATAAAGAATAAAAAATAGGGCTGGGGGTATAGCTCAGAGGTAGAATGCCCCTGAGTTCAATCCCCAGTACCAAAAAAAAAAAAAAAAAAGAAAGAAAGAAAGAAGGAAGAAGAGGGGATCAAGATTGAGAGGTAGTATGCTACTATGAAGAGAAAAATGTTTTCAAACTAGGACCCAGCAATCATGTAAGAAGAAATTGTGATTTTTTTTTCCTTTTTACATGAGAATTCCATTAGGCTTTTCAGCAAAACCTGGCTCTAAAACTTCCTTGATCGCTAAGAATATCAGATGCTAAGATAAGGATATGTGTGTATATATAAGTGAACCGAGAGCTTTAAAGAAATCTAGTAAAAAAAAAAAAAAAGGAAAGGAAGGCTTAGGGTCCACTAACATTTTGAACTGAAATGCAGAGAGATCATTGATAAGTTGAATAGATCTTGCAGATGACCCTTCCTTCCAGAAAGCAAGAGTGGGCCGGCAGGAGCCTGGAAGCACAGGCAAGGTGAGGAGACAGTGATTGAGATTTGAGGCCCATATCCAGGGGGTAGGAAGCATGCATGGGGGCGCAGCCATGTGAATGTCACCGGGAGTCATTCCTGGCTTCAGCAGACCTTCGGTTTCTGGACTAGGATGGAGGCAGAAACTCCAATCAGAGTTAATCTTCCTGGGTTCCCTGCAGAATTCCTCTCCCCAGCTTCATCTTGCAAAGGGCGGGAGCTCCCTGCTTTGATAGCTCCCCCGAGGGTCGCTCTGTCCCTGGCCAGGGAGGGAATGCTATGACAAGGTCACCATCTGCCTTCCTGGGAAGTCTAGTCTCTTCTGCAACTGGCTGCCAGTAATTGCCCTGTGCAGACCAGCATCGGGCTCTGGGAACCAGCGACACTCAGGATTTGGCTAGGAGAAGAAGAAGGGGCGATTAGAAGTCCAGAACAAAGCAAAAGGACAAGAAAATGAAAGATCTTGATGTTCAGGGCACTCAAGGAGAAAGCAAAAAGTCGACAGACAAGGAAAGGAGCAGACAAATTCCTCTTCTGAGCAGATCCAAGCACAGTGAAGAACACCTGTGACTTTGAACACTAACTGAAAACAGACTCGTCTGTTGGACTGCCATCCCTTCAACCCAGGCCCCAGGAGGCCAAACTGGACCCCAAACCACAAAGGGGGAGGCGGGGGGACGGGGAGGTCTCAGTCACTCAGTCAGCCACAGTAACAAAGACAGAAGGCCGGAACCACAAAAGCTTTAAGCATAAACATGTGACTCAAAGCACTGGGTGGAGAGACAGCCCTGGGGAAACTTCCAGAAGCTCTGGATCTCATCAGACATCGTGTTTTTTAAAACCACGGGAAATTGCTATTCAAAGAGGTGTTTAAATGATAACAGAGGGTCTGCGTTACCTACAGAGAGTCGCATCCAGCAGAGATGCCCAGCCTGGTCTACAAAGGAGCTCCAGTCCCTTTCATCTCCGCAGGAATACTTCCTTCCTCAAAGCCCCCAGGACACTGCAGGCTTCTAGAGCTTTAATACCATGACCCCTAAATGTTCCAAATCCATTCTCACAAATTAGCCCAAGCGTGCACCTATTTCAGAGCTCTGCGGAAATAATTGGTCTTCCTGTCTGTGCTAAAAAAAAAAAAAAAAAAAAAATCTGGCTTCTAATAAATTCAATTCCTACATACACAAACTGTGGCCCAGAGCTTCCCAAGAGATTTTGTTGTTGTTGTTTTTGGTACCCCCAACCCCATTTTTATTTATTTATTTATTGGCACCCCAGCCCCATTATTTATTAATTTATTTTATTCATTCATTCATTCATTTATTCATTTATTTATTTATTTTTGAAACAAGGTCCCACTAAGTTGCTGGGTCTGGCCTCCAACCCATGATCTTCAAGTACTGGGGTTACAGACATGTACCGCCATGGCTCCTTCCCAAGACATTTTAAAAAATGAAAACATGTCATCCATCCACAATGGCTGTAAGCAAGTCAACCTACAACACGTTCCCTGTTATTTAAGAAGACTTCTCAGAGACACCAAGAAAAGCAGAAAGGGCACCATGACATGAGTTCCACCTGTGCAGTGCAGACACACTTTGCTTTGTTTCATCAGCCTTTATGAGTTTCTTCTTCTGAAGAATAGGGACAGCAGCAACCAGTTGTAGGGGAAATGCTGAGGTTTTGAAACATGCACAAGTTTCCGGCTCAAAGTCAGTGCTCAATAAACCTTCAAATCACCATCATCATCATCATCATCATCACAAGAAATAAAATTGTTTCAGACAATGAGAGGTGAAGGACAAGAGTGTTGCACCCTCTACTCCAGAAGCTCATGTCTATGACTAGCTCTTTGAGTATTGTTGTTTAATATAAAGATAAGATAAGTTAGCGTCTTAGTCAGTTTTCCGTTGCTATGACATAACATCTGAGAAAATAAACTTTAAAAAAAGGACAAGTTTATTTTGGCTCACTGCTTCAGAGGCTTCATTTCACAGTTCCTTGGCCTGTAGTGAGGGAAGTGTGGCTGAGGAGGCCTCTTCACTTCATGGAAGCTGGAAACAAAGAGAACGAAACAGGAAAGGGCCAGGAAAAAGGAAAGGGCCAGTTCCTTTCAAGGGTGCAGCCCCAATGACCTACCCTCCTCCACCTGGACCCCACCTGAGAAAAGTTCCAGCCACAGACTGACTACCGAGTCTTTAACAGATGAGCCATTGGGAGACATTCAAGAGCCAAACTGAAGAAGTTAGATTAGTTCCTTTTACATGCATTTCAAGTCTGGACAAATTTAGTAGTCTCAATCTATCAGAGAATTTTTTTTTTCTCCTAGCAACTTTTCTGGAAAAAAATACTTTAAAACATCAATGCGAGGCCTTTTTGGGTCACATCTTTTAAAAGGGTCACAGGACAAGATTCTGAAATGAAGTACAAAAGGAAAGAAAGGGTATTCTCTAAAAATCAGCACTTCTTTTATTTGAGGACGCGGCAAAGCAGTCACATGTCACAAAATGTAAAAGCACAGAGAGCTGATAAGTGAAGGGGCCCATCCACCACCACCACCACCACCCCTCAGAGAGCAGTTTTGTTCTAAATCTTCAAGTCTGTGACCTTCTAAAAGTCTGACCAGTCTTGGAATGCTTCTCAAGGTTTCAGGATAAGGTTGAAATACTAAAGCTGAAACGGAGACCAGCATTTGCCCACAACAGCCTTTGCTCCATTTTGTGGTGATAAACTTGTTAACAAGATATGAATGGTGGGCACTTGTCCAAACGTGATCCAAGGTGTAGACACACATGCAACTTACATGAAGATTGCCCATCAAGGCTCAGAAGACTGCTGGGGCTGCATGAACGTTCCATGCACTGAGCTCCAAGGCAGAGTGAGAAAGAGTTGGCAGGGACTGGGTCTCTATGTTTAACGTTGGGTTTGCTGTGAAATGCATCATGGGAAACTCTGAATTGTCATGGATAGCAGTACCAACATCACAGAGTTAGGATGAGCATCAGCATTTGGGCGGCACCATGACAGCTAACAGGGAGACATCAGAACCTGAAAGACTCTCGGGCAGAGTCTCAAAGATGTGCGCATTTCACAATCCGATTTGCATAAAGAATGATATCCTTTAAAGCCCTACAGATGTTTTTCAGCTTCAGTTAGGAGAAGGTGAGACCCATGGAATGAAAACAGATTCATTTAACAAAATGTGGACCAGAAAGAACTTCCACCAATGTCAGGGGCATTAAATAAAAAGTATGTACCAGGTGATGTACATAGTATATTGGTATAATAGCTAGTACCAAAGCTTACTCTTTCCTTAATTTGCCCATACATTGTTTTCTTTAAAAATTAGAAATCTCTGCCCTAAGCTCTTTGATAGATCATACTACAAACTTTAAACTGGCTCCCATGAACTTTCCCTCCTAGTGTTTCTTTCCTTGCACGATTCCCCTTTCCTTGGGTGTAGATGGAACCTGTGACTTGCTTCTATGAATAGAACCCAGCAAAGATGATATGCATTCTTGATGACGTGGTTACACAATACAAGACTGCAGCACCCACCTTGCCCGGCTCCCTTTCTTCCTACCTGGCTTTTGGGCAAATAGCCATGCTGGAGAAATCCACATAGCAAAATAGTGGGCAGATTCAAGGAGCTGATTAAAGTCTTTGGCAAGAAATTGAGGCTGTCAGTCCTATAAACACAGGAAAAGTAATTCCACCACAGCCTGAGTGAAGCTCCAAGGAGATCCTTCCCCACCGAGTGTTCAGATGAGACCTGGCCCCAATTGCCCTTGACTGCAGCCTTGCAGAAAACCCAGCTAAGCCAGGTCCAGACTCGAGCCCACGGAAATGCTGGGAAAGTAGGAATGCACTCATTGAAGACGCTAGGCTTCTTGAGATTTTACGGCACTAGGGATTGAATCCAGGGGCTTTCTACTTCTGAGTTACACCCCCAGACCTATTTTTTATTCTTTATTTTGAAACATGGTCTCACTAAGTTGAAGAGGGCCTCACTAAGTAGCAGAGGCTGGCTGTGAACCCAGATCCTCCGGTCTCAGCCTCCCAAGTACTGGGATTACAAGCATGCGCCACTATGCCTGACTCTTGAGATATTTTAATGTATGAATAGATAACGGGTACAGATCATTAAATCCCACGCTGTCAAGCAGAGAGTGAAACCAGTAATTTCATTTAAGATAAGTCTATATGATAGTATGCTTTATCATAAACTATAAAGCATATTTTTAAATGCCTGATTTTTAAAAGCATTATTTTCAATTACAACGCAAAATCAGGCAAATACCTATTCATGACTCTTGAGTGGTTCTAAAGATAGCAAAGCCTTAATCAGAGAAAAACAATAACATAGGATCAGAACATCAGCATTTGATCATTAGTTAATAACTATAGAGAGTTCACTTTTTAAATTGACCTCTAATGATTATACAATGCCACGTCAGCTATGGTAGACATTTAATTTCAAAATTCTGTTAGCTCACATAAACCATCCCTGATAATCTCAAGAGAAGATGGTGAGTTAGGTTTTATCTGTGATATAAAAAAAGGACTGGTTAATAAATAGACATGAGCAAGTTATTACTAAACTGTAATAAGGTTGGAAAAACCCAAAGAATTTTTAAGAATATGTGTTAATATTACCAAAGACGTGGACTTTAAATAGAACAAAAACATTTTAACAAGGCAGAATATATTTAAGCAAAGATGCAACAGCCTATTTCAACACAGATTAAATATACTGGGCCCCCAAAACATGGAACTGTCCTTGTAGGTATTAAAGTTTGTTGAGGTTTTGTACATTTGTTTATTTTTTCTGATACTGGAGATTGAACCCAGGGCCATGATACCTGCTACACCCCCAGCCCTTTTTTTTTTTAATTTTTGCTTTGAAACATGGTTCTTCTATGTTGTTGAGGCTAGCCTCAAACACAGGATTCTCCTTGTCCTAGCCTCCCAAGTACCAGGATTAGAAGCATGCACCACCATGGCCAGCCAGCGTGTTAAAGTATTTGTTTAAGAATGTTTATGTAACTAGTAGAGAGGATTTTGAATGTTCCCAACACAAAGGGAGAATAAATGTAGGAAGTGACAGATATACCAATTGCCTTGTCATTACACAGTGTGTTGTGTGTGTGTGTGTGTGTGTGTGTATGCATGTGTGTGTTGAAATATCACTCTACCAAAAAAAATACCATTAATGAGAGTCAATTAAATATTTCAAGGGAAAAAACTATGTCATGAGCTCATTTTAACATGCCTGGTATGTTTAAGTACATTAATTCAATGTAACTACTAAAGATTCTAAAAATGCATGTAATCAAATATAATATGCTAGATATCCAAATAGGACATTTTTACTATTCTTTTAAAACAAATGGCTTTAAATCACATCTTCATTTGGGGGAGGGAGGAGAAAAATGTGATTCCTATTTTGATGTTTATCAACTTGGAACTGCAAACTAAGTGTTTCAAGTTGGCATTTTCGAGCTCCAGATATTAAGGAATTGCTATCTTATGAAATGCATTCTCTTTTTCCAAATGACAGTGTATAATATGATCAAAAGTTTTGCATTTCTATACAAAAAAGAAACAATGATAACCTCTGTCATTTTTGAAATTTCTCAATTTGTTACTTCAAGACATGTTTAATCTATTATCTTTTTTTGCTATTTTTATAAGGAAAAAGCTTCCAAAATTTCTCAGTTTGCTATGTTAAATTTCCTCATAGGTTGCTTAGCAAGTATCATATGACTTCTCCTTGGACTTTACCCCAAAGATGGCACAGAAGCTTGATTCAGATGGTGCCGAAGTAGATGTAATTTCACCATTGATGGAAACGCCAGCCTCCTTTTGTCATCAGTTACTCCCATACATGCGTTTAGCATAGACATTTTCCAGCACAGAAGAGATGGGGGTGGCTCACACATGAAGGCCAAGTAGTGCTATGACCTGTGTTTGCCCAGTTTTTATGGGTTGATATCTAACCCCTGGTGCAATAAATAGCCTTAATAAGAGATAGGGACTTTGGGAGGTGCTATGGTTCTGAGGTAGAACCTCAGGAGTGGACCTAGTATCCTCATAAAAGACTCAAAGAGAGGCGGGGATGTAGCTCAGTGGTAATGTTCTGGCCTTGTCTAGCATACAAGACACCATTGATGGAGTGCACTTCCAAAAAAGAGGGAGAGAGAAAGACAGAAAGAGATCCAAAAGGGATCCTTTGTCCTTTTGTCACATGAAGATGCAATGAGAAGGTGCCATGTGTGAGGCAGAGCCAGCCCTCACTGGACATCACATCTGCTTGCTCCTTGACCTTGGACTTCCCAGCTTCCAGAACTATGAGAAATAAATTTCTGTTGTTTATAAACTACCTCCCTTTATGGTGTTTTGATACAACAGTCTGAACAGACTAAGCCAGGTAAGAAACTATTTTGGCAAATCAGGAAAATGGAAAGGCTGAATCCCCAATTATTATTTCAGACTTGGTTTTCTCCTTCTTAAGGGTCAGGTACGGAATGCTCACAGAATTCTCCAGTGTCCTAGAGGCACGGGAGACCTTTATATTATCACTCAGGATAAAGCATAGGAATGTCTCGGCTTGGCTTCGCAGCATCAAGTGAAAATGGTATAGCGGGGGCAGTCAGCAGGTGAGGTTTCCGCAGATGAGGAGGAGCCTCTAGTTAGAGACTGAAATATCAAGGCTTGGCTGCCAAACAATGCTGGATCCAACAGCAGATCGACAGGGAGAGCAATGCCTTTCCAAGTGTAGACCCATCTCCACCTGGTTTTTACAGCAGAATCAAACCCGGGGCCATGAAACACCCACAGGTTCACCCCGGCACACCTTTCTGAGAGCTCAGAAAGATGCATTCCCTGAGGGATGCATCTTTAGAAAGATTGGCGTGTGATCAGAGATGCTTAACTATACAGCCACCCATGGGGGAAATTGTTCAATCAACCTCCATGGAGGCAGGCCACCTGCTTTTAATTTACACCACACACACAAACACACACAATGGGCACAGTCTAAATAGTTTGGTGCTCACACACATGTACTTACATGCACACCCTCCCCGATGCTTGCCATTTATCGCTGTGTGTGCCTAGGACGGGACTTCTATTCTGTCCTATAATCTCTAAGTTAGCCTTTCTAGCCAGGAAAGCAGAGCTGGCACTGAGGATATAAGACTGTAAAATCCAACAAAACCCAGCATCTCTATCATTGCCTGGATCCTCCCACTGTTATGGTGATTGCACCCTTTACCTATAAGGTTGATTTTAAGAGTAAAGGCTGTGACCAACACCAACCCGCAGACTTTCCCCTGCTCTTGAGCTAGGAGCTGCTTCTCCAAGCCTAGACTAATGGTTCAGCAAGTCTTCCCCCAAATCACTCAAAAAATAAGAATGTGCCTCATGGCTGAGCTCTCAGAAAAGCCCATATCCTGGGGACTCTCCTTACTTATTTTGACACAAGGCAGTTTTATTTGGGAAAGACATAGTTAAATAAAACAGAGAAGGGATTCTCAAGTGTGAAAGAAGGATTCTAACACTTGAGCACTAAATAAAATTTGCATAAGGGACGGATTGCTGTAATAAATGCAATAAACTAAATGAAAAGAGTTGCTTTAGGTTGATAAAGAAACACAACCCTACAGACAATTAGAGTAGTGCCTAAAACACTAAAGCATATTAGTAGGGCAGGAGGCCAGGAGGGCAGGATATTCCTAATAAAGAATTATCTTCCTAGCAAGTTAGTTTCTGATTTGTTTTGTTTTGTTTTTTTCTAAATTTAGTTGCAAACTATCTACAAAGAAAGGATCTTTTATCCTGGGCCTGAAGTAAACATAGTGAGGTTGCTAAAGCAGCCAGAATGTAAACCATAAAAAGCAAACAACCCCCCCAAAAAAAACCCTCTGGGCTAAAAATGGACACTCTTATTTTGCTGCAAAATTATAGGTTGAGCAGGTGCTCCCAGCCACAGAGGCCTCCGCTGCCGGTACAGCTCTCCGATATCCTACAGCAGCTCCCTCTCATCCGAGGAAGAAAAGTGATAAAAAGGACCAAGTGCCTTGAACACTCTGGAAGAAGATGCTGAAACCACCGAAGTTCTTCCAAACCAGCATACGTAACAGTCCAACCTAGACTGCAGTGTGCCCCCCAGCTGGATCTGATTGGAAAGGAGGGGTCTCCACCGTGGGTATTTTGTGGTGCTGGAGAAATCTTATCTATGTTGTTGTTAAGCTATCAATGTGGCTCATAAGCTACACTCTAAAGGCAAAACCCATGGACATCTTTTAAAATCAGCAATGCTATAACAGGTTGCCTCCACTGGGCCTAACCCCAAATGTTTGGGGCCAGATGATGCTCTGTGGCGGGGTGTCCTGTGCAGTGTGGGGTGTTTTTAGCAACATTGTAGGCCTCTCCTCTACATGCCAGTAGTGCCCCTCCCCACCCTGCATTAGGACAACAAAAACATTAGACATTGCCAAATGTACCCTAGGAAACAAGACTGTCCCTGCCTAAAAGCCACTGGTGCCAGATGAGTATAATAGCATGCCTTTTAAACGCAGACATCACAAAGTACAGGGTGACTATTCTGGAGATAAACAGTTACATGAGAAAAAAAGCAGGACCCAAAACATAGAAAGTAAACATAGCCGGACGTGGTGGCGCACTCCTGTAATCTCAGTACTTGGGAGGATCGCAGCAACTTAGCAAGAACCTATTTCAAAACAAAAAGTAAAATAGGGTTGGGGATATGGTTCAGATGCGGAACGCCCTTAGGTTCAACCTCCAGCACCACAAGAGTTTGATCCATATTTTTGGATAGGTTTCTACCTGCTTAGAGCATTTCTGGGAAGAAATCACAGTACTTCTTTCTGGACAGGGACTCATTTATACTTTTCTACACTGAATTATCTCCCTTACTCCTGAACCCCCTTTCAATCATTTTTAAAAACCCTTTGAATAACTTTTTCACAATTTTGAAAGTCATGTTCAATTTAAAAAAAAAAAAAAACTAAGTGTTTTTGTTTTTTGTTTTGTTTTCTTTGGCTTTTTAGTCACACTGGAGTTAACATGGGTTTTTCATCCCACCTTCAATGGAGGGCGAGGCCCCAAGGCCAGAGGTCACCGTTGGGCAGCAGCCTATACCTGGTGCTGATCCGTGCTGGCCAGCACTGCCCACTTTGGGTAGAAGTTGGGAGAACCATGAGACAGTGCCACCGGGACCCACACATGAGCACTGCTGCGTGGTCATCGTAACCTGAAACAAGACCGTCAGCCCCGATAGACCTGCTCCCCCTTCAAGAGGAAGGCTGGAAGCTCATCCCATCCCACCCCGCACTCTGTAGTCACCTGTGATGGGCTGCCGCTGAGTCTGTCCTGCAAGGATGGTCCAGGCTGGTGTGAGACCATGGTGCTCATGCTTCTTAGAAATCCCCAAAAACCTTTCTCTGCATTGCCAGTTTGGGGAGGCCGCGTTCTGGTCACCTGAGACAGTCGGCACAGTTGTAGGACAGGAGGCTTTTATGGTTAGCTATAGAATGGCCCCTTGCAGAGCTCATAAATTGGTGTTTGGAGCGGATGTAATTGAGTCCTGAGGGTTGTAGAACCAAAGTGGATGACTCCATTATAATGAATTTACCCCAGGGTGGTACCTGGTGGGTGGGGAGGGTGTGGCTGGAGATGGGTACCTGGGGGTGCCGCCTTGGCAATTATATGGAGTTCCTCCTCCCCCTCACTGTCTCTGTGATATAAAGAACATAGCCCATGTGCTTTCCCTTGGCCTCCCGCCACAGCTGTGCTCTGAGATCTGTGGTCCCCAGCCTCACGTGGATGGACTGAGCCCTAAAAAAAATAAATAAATCTTCTTTCCTTTAAGTAATGTGGTCAGATATTTAGATTATGGCTGTAAAAAGGCTGATGGATACAAAGCTGATTTGCTCAGCGCTCTGGCTCCCGTCGGAATCACTTAAGGGCAGGTCAACTTGCAGCATCCCAGGTCCACTCGAGACCCACCGAGTCAGGACCTGTGGGTCCTCAGAGCCTCTGCTTCCTATGACAATGACTGCTCATCTGTCAGCAAAGGAGAATTTCTCTAATTTTAAGGTTAAAAGCAGAATTTTATGTGAAATAGAGTAATTCTCCTGAAGTCTGAAATTTAAGGACTTCTGCAAAAAGAGGCTCCAGGAATCCAACTGGAATCAGTAGGGAGAAATGTATTCATAAAAGAAAGGGGTTTAAACAGCCATGATGTGCCAAGATGTAGCTAATATCCTCATACTCAATTATAGTCCCTTCGGCTGACTGCCAGGCAGACACCTCATTACCTTACACTTTTGTGGGTCCTGGGGCAAAAGAATTAAGTCACTGCCTGGAGCTGGGCAACATGGGAACGGGTTCTCAAAGCATGAAGAGGAGCATGTCCTGCAGTGAGAGGCAGGGACAGGACTTGGGAGAGAGGATCGGAATGTCTCCAACAAGGAAGAACCTAGCAGGGGATTCAGGGAGACGCCAAGGGCGACGCTGTTGCTGGCCAGATGATCCCCTCAACTTGACTCAACTGCACACCTGCACACGGACGTCTTCCTGACTCGCATTTACTAGAGAAAACTTGCAATCTTAAATCCTTCCTCCCTTCCTCTGCCCCTTTGAGGTATAAATCTTCCTTCAGCCTCTTATGAGGTTTTTTCTTTGGTTTGGTTTGGCACTAGGGAATGAATCCAGGGCATTCTACCTCCAAGCTCTACACCCAGCCCTTTTTTTTTTTTTTTTTTTTTTTTTGCGGTACTGGAGATCGAACTCGGGGCATTCTACCTCCGAGCTATACCCCCAGCCCTATTTTTCATTCTTTATTTTGAAACCAGGTCTCACTAAGTTGCGGAATGCCTCACTAGGTAGCTGAGGCTGGCTGCGAACCCGGATCCTCCGGTCTCAGCCTCCCAAATGCTGGAATTACAAGCATGTGCCACCTCACCCGGCTTCCATTTCTTTTCTTTTTTTTTTTTTTTTTTTTTTTTTTTGACACAGGGTCTTGCTAAGTTGTGAGTCTTGTAGTTAGATATGAATTGTCCCCGGAAGAGCTCATTTTTTGGTGTTCAGCGTCCCTGTCATTGAAGCCTGAGGGTAGTAATCTCATCACTAGATGATCCCATTGCAATGGACTTGTGTGGGTGCAGACCTGGGCTGGTAGGTGAGGCTGGAGAAGGTGGGGCCCTGGGCCGTGGCCTGGGGATTGTGTGTGTGTCTTTGAATCCCCTGCTTGCTTGTTCTCTTCCTCTGTTCCTGCTCCTCTGTGAGGAGCAAGGCTTTGTGATCTCCCTCTCTCTCCTTCCCACCGCCGGGGCCTCAACTCCAGCTCCATACATCGACCTCACGTGGACTGAACTCTAGAATCTCCCAAACACAATAAGCAAATAAATCTTCCTTCCTCGGAGATCTGTGGTCAGGTCGTTGGATTATAGCAGTGGTATGAATGCTGACTGAGACACTGAGCGCTTTGTAAGTTGCTGAGGCTGACCTCCAACCTGTGATCCTCCTGTCTCAGCCTCCATAACACCAGGATTACAGGCATGGGCCACCAGGTCCAGCTGCCCCTTGCCAGTTTTACTGCCAGGACAGAAAGAGTCTGTCTTTCTCAAGACTTGAAAGCCAGCCCCTTTGAAATGCAATCGTAAGAGAAGATATCATGGCCCCCATCTCCCAGACTCAGTACAAGAGCAGGAGCCTAACCCTGATGAGCAAGAGTGTCCATTAGCAAACACAGATGGCCGATTCCATGGGCCAAGCTTCCCCTAGCATCCTGCAGGACTTTTCCAGTGCCTAGAAGCCTTCCTGAGTTTTGTTTCAGCAGAGCTGAGGTTGAGCTCCTCACCCTCCATTGAATAGTCTTCACTGCTTTGACTCAGCTGTTGCAACTTTTCTTTGCCACTGTTGAAGAGCCTCACATAGAAGGAAAGTCTCAAGGGTAAAGGCCCAGGGGCTGGGAGTGTGAGGACCTGGGAAACTGAACACAGAGGTGAGTAGCCTGGGTGCCAGTGTGGATGTCACTGGAAACAGGACTAAGCCAGCAAGAGTAAGAGAAGCGAAGGGAGCAAGCTTCACACGACCAATGCGGTTGAAGAGGACACAGAGATGGTAGGGGTTGCTTCTGTGATCGACTGATTCTTAGAGAACGCATTTGAAAGAAAGGGTAGAATTCAAAGCCGATTCTGAGATTCCTCACTTGGAAATGTGTTTGTCTTCTAGGCAAATGTCTTTATAGACAAAGATAAGGAGATCCAATTACCAAACGTGGATACAATCTGCCCTTACATTGCTCTTATTATTTTCAATGTTGATCATAAATATTTCAGAACTCTTGATCTAGGATTGGTTTCACCTACATAGTTGGCTAATTTTTCTCATTCTTCCTCTTCCCACTCGGCATTAAATACTTGGCATTCAATTCCCAAAGAGCATTCATAAAACACTCTTCAAAGTCACTGCCGAGGGGGAGACTGCATTTTCAGATGGGTGTACTTCAGATCTGTCACAGGAGGGACAGCAGGAGAAAGTCTGGTAATAAGAAGGCAGAAAGGACTTCCATTATTCTGGGTGAGTATCTGAAGACCAGAGGCAAAGGCATCCTCATAATGACTATCTAAATAACTGGCAAAGTGGCAACCCTTCTCATCTCAGTAGCAAAAGGATTCAGATGTCAAGAAAGGGAGCATGAGTTACATGGAGCTTTCAGAGGCTGGAGGAGCATTTATTTATTTCCAGGTTATGACTCCAAGTGCCCTCCATCTCTACAGGTGGGAACTTTAGGGAATCCGCTGCAAGACTCCAAGGTTCTGCTTGGCCATGCCACACTGAGGAACTCCATGGCTAGCCAAGTTGGTATACCTGGAAAAAGTGTCCGGTTCCTAGCCCAGTCTAGAGGACCATTAGTATGAGTGGCTTTCCACCTTGACAGAATTTGATAAATAAGTGCCAAGGTGCCTCTAAGTCAGAGTCAAGCCGAGGCAGGCAGCAGCTCTGTGCCTGGAGGTGAGAGCCCGGGTAGGCGGCGGGATCCCGGCAGGCCTCAGCCCGCCCTGGCCCAGCCTGTGTCTGGCACCCTGCCTGCGGGAGGCCAGCTCCTCAGGAGGAATTACTAAACGGTACAAATAAGGGAAGGCTGCAGATGAAAGTTTTACAGGTTTATTAGCAACACCATTTGGGGCCCTGAAACTTTCAAGTTCTTTGACCAGCCGAGACGAACCTTTATAGCGCCCCAGTGAGCTAGGTAAGCACGAAGATACGATTATTCATATTAGGGCTGCAGGCAGATCCCTGTGACCCACATCTTGGTCACTACCCAGACTCAGAAGTGCACGCTACCCTGCACCCCAGGGATATAGGCATGTGCTGCTGCTGCTGCTGCTGCTAAAACTGTCAGGCAGGTCAGGCAAAGGGTCGCTCAATGCTTAGAACAGAACTGGAAAAAGAAGTAGATGTTGTAATTTGTTGTCGCTTTAATAAAAGTAAATGGTAGTAACTTTGCCAAATCAAAAAGGCCTGAGTTGAGGTGTTGAGCAGACATTATCATGACTGGAATGCAGACTGTAAAATTCTGACAAATCTCACGTGGAGGTGCACCAGCCCCCTTGAGGCCTCCCCCCTTGCTGTGGCTCTTCCATGCCATTCATGACTTTTCAGGGTAACAAAACGGTTTAGGTATAGGTACTAAACATTGCTTAGTGGGTTTTGTTTTGTTTTGTTTCATATTTGAATTCTCTTATAAACAAATTGCAATATTTTTCAAATATATTTATTTATGGTAAAAAAAAAAAATTCTAGATTATACCAAAAAGTAAAAAAAAAAAAAAAAATAGTAATGAATGAATTCTCTGTGGTGGATTATAAATGATTTCAGATTACATTTGGGGATGTGACCTATGTGTGTATTTTTTGCATGTAGATACATTTCTATTATATAAAATTTAAGTAAATCTATTTTTACCCAGATGCTTGAATACTATTCAAAAATCTGGTTTAAATGGCTACATAAAAATCCATCAAATGGTGCTATCCATTTCCTTAGCCAATCTGTAGCTACTAGATGTTTTTCAGTGGCTTACAATTATTGCTATCATACTATCAAACATCCTTTCTCATAAATCTTTCTGATTATTTCCCTAGGATAAATTTTTAGAAGATGAATCACTCAGTCAATGGATTCATACATATTTAAAGCCTTTCATATATACTGCTTCATTGTTCTCCAGAATATTCTATCAATTTCTGCTTTCACCTGCTTCAAGAAATTAAATTTTCTGACCCCTCCAAACTGTCTATACTTGGGGAGGCTTAAGGATAGCAATGGGTTATAATTTATGACTTATGTACTTGGCATAAATCAATGTTTACAGGTAGCATAGATTTTAGGTAGATGGAATTTTTACTTGGGGGAAATAAGGAAGGCTATTAGAAAAAGAGAGAAAGCTAACATTTTTCTCCCCCAAAGCCACCACCATTCAATAAACAACACGATGATTCAACTTCATGTGACTATAACAAAATGCCCAAGGCAATTCATTCATAAAGGGAAAAGGTTTATTTGGGTTCAAGGTTCTGGAGGTTCCAGTCCAAGATCAAATGGCCTCTGGCCAGGGCGGCATATTATGGAGGCACTATATGCTGCAGCAAAGCACATGCACGTATCTCATGAAGAAACAAGTAAAGTCGAGAAAGGGACAGGGTGCCACAATTCCCTTCAAAGACCTCCCCCTAGGTCCTACCTTCTACGTTTCCATAGTACCATCCAGTAGGGCCGCCCTGGGATCTCACCTCTGACACATGGCCCTTTGAAGACACTAGCCACAACCACTGAAAACAGTCACATAGAAGGCCTTGCAAGGAAGGGGTCCTTGCTTCTCCAGGTCATTGTTCACTAGTTCCTGAGCCAGGGTGCCCACTGGAGGCCATCTGCTCCACCCCCCTGCAGTGTAGACAGGAGCGGAGAACGTGCTGGCGACCTGGAGCAGGGTGGACCATTCGCCCTCTCCAAATGACCAAAGGTACGTAGGTCCTGTGTGCCAGAGCGAAAGCCACCTTCCCCCTGCCTTGAAAGCACACTGTAAGAACACTCGTTATCTGGAGGACTTTACTTGAACTCCTGAGGCTGGGGTGGCTGAGGGGGCAGGCTTGGAGCCAGGTAAGTGTGGCGTTTAGAACTGACTTGACACCTTGTGCTGTGTAACTGTGATTTGGAGATGAGTGAGATTTCAAGAGTGTGTGCAGAGTGGGTACCCCAATACCTGAGGGTGCTAAGTCTTCATGGAGTGGTAGCTGTTAGGATGGTGTGTGTGTGTGTGTGTGTGTGCGCGCGCGCGCGCGCGTGTGTGTGTGTGTGCGTGTGTGTGTGTGTAAACTCCACTATTTCAAGCAAGGTAATAATGACCTGGCATGGATGTTCCAGTAAGAGACAGAACATAACCTAGTTTCCACACACAGTAATTTCTACCTCCATAAGGTTAGGGCTTTCATCAGGTGGCGTCACCCATGTAGTTTGAGGAGTGGCAAAAAGGTTGAGGAGTGGCAAAGTCCTGCTTTCCCACAATGGTCGCCACAAAAGAATTCTGCAGCGATATCATAGTCGAAAGTTCTGGCCCCGGGGGAACAGACTAAAGTAGATTCCGCATCCGGCCCTGTCTGGAATTACTGTACAGCCTTGAGCACTAACCAACCTTCTGTAAGATACAGATGTAAAATAAAGGTCATCATCGTCCTTCTCTGCTCTGAGGAGTAAGCAAGACAATGCGCCATATGCAAAGGTACAGAGAAGGCCTGTCACTGCAAACACAGAAAGACAGGGGGCAGGTGCTGTGGTCATCAGGAGCTGTGTCTCCTCCTGCCAACTCAACTCTGAAGCAGGCGGTGGCCACGTGGTTTCTCTGGCCAGTGTTATGTACGTGGAAGGGATCAGTGGTCCTCTGGATGGACCCGTCACAAGTCACTGCACCTACAGAAACCAGACTCTCTCCCTCCCATCACCAAAAGCAACAAGCTCCAGGTAAGAGCTGCCTAGAATCTGCCTGCCTGCCGCCAGAGCAAGGATCACTCTGGCAAGCACTCCAGCAACCCCAAATGGAACACAAACGGAGACGCTTGTGATGTGAAGCAATAGAGATTTGAAGCTTGTCTGTTACAGCGACCTCGCCCGCCCATCACGACCCATGCAGATGTTACGAGGAATTTTTCTGCCAAGTTCAGAAAAGCTGCAAAAAAGATCCTATGTTTATTTTATTTTATTTTTTTACCAAAACATTAATAATCTTATGAGGAGGAGGACATTCTCCATTTGCAGCAGAGGTGGTTGAGAAAGAAGACTATGAAAAATGGAAGGCAGAAACTGTTCAACTGGACACAAGCTCCGCTTTCTTCTGGGATACAGCTGGGGTTCAGCGGGGCCATGTCTTATTTGGGGATCATGAGGCTGCAGCTCCCGCATACCCAGAGATCAGCCTGCAAGGGACAGGGCTGACTTCTTGGCTGCTGCAGAAGCACTCCTGTGAGTCTGCCTGAAGCACTGCTCAGCTGAGCACCTGGTCAGAAGTTTAGCCAGGGGAGGCTGCACTGACAGATGGGACTGCTCTTCCCCGATCCTCCCAGTCTGTCCTCCCCCTCCGTATCTCCCTTAGCCAATTATGCAAAGAATGCAGCGGCCCTTCCCACCTGTCCAGGACCCTCCAGAAAGACTGCAAACTCTTCACTATCAATGCAAGGAAGACTAGGGCTCCCTAACACAGGCCTAGAGGAGTCTGTGGAAAATTCTAAAAGGTGGTTGCCAAAGTACCTGGTCCTAGCTTTGATTAGAAAAATAAGCAGGAGAGACTTTTAAAATATCCAAAACATGCATCATAAGCTTAATTTGATAAGTCCATGTTTATCACACTAAATAACTTGCTATGAACAGTCTTCTCAGCCAAAGAGCCGGTATGCACTCCTTTAAACAAGATTCACTAAATAACTCGCTGAATAATAAGAGATACCAGCGTACTCATTTACTCAAAATTAAACGCTCTGTGGTGTGTTTTTATTTCTCATTTTGCTTGAAGGAAGGAGGCAGAAAAGCAAAGAAAGTCACAACCTGCTACTCTTAGTGGAATGATTGAAAGCTCTTTACAGTCAGTGTAAAATCTGTAATGCAAACAATTAAGAACAGGGCTGACCGAACATTGTTTAATTTTTTTAAAAAGCTATCAACTCATTGCTTTGGTCTCTCAAAACGCACACAGCCAGCCCTCTATTTTCTAAAGGCATCCATCCTAAGGGAAATTTTCCCTCCACTTTTTCTGTAAAAGCTTGGCAGAGTCTGGCTTTGCTTTTGCTTTTGTTTTTCTTCTATCCGCCTCTTGACCCTTTGGGGCATAGAAAAGGAATTATCCAGTGCTCTGGAAGATTTTTGTTTCGATTTGATTGCTGTTCTTTTATGGCACCTCCTGATAGCATTACGGGACTTTGTAAATCAATTCTGCACTATGAGAAGGAGGTACGTAATGGAAAGTTCCTGCCCTGTGTTCAACGGACACATTAGTTCTGTGGGGGCAACATGGTCCTCACCCTGTGTGACTCTAACAGTCACAGACAAGTCCTCAGCCCAGCCCAGGGCAATGGCCAGCGACAGTGAGCAGCAGGTCCCAAGGTGGGAAGGGGAGCAGGAGGTGACAGGAAGCCCCCAAATATACTGCAGAAGAGTCGCTGGCCTTCACTTCCTGATGTTTTCTTAATGACTACATAGGTCAGCTTTTATCCATTGCATAAGCTGCATATATACATGTAGAAAATTCAAAAGAATATCTTAAAAAGAAATCCTTCCTAATCTGACCACCAAGATTATCATCACCATCTTGGTACATTTCTCTCTTCTCTATTCATAGTTATTTTTAGAAATACATATATAATTTAATATATATTTATTATGCTATTAAATATATTTAATATAGTAATTATATATTATTAATATACTTATTATATATTGTTATTATATTTATTATATAAACATATAAATATAACATTATTATATAAATACATATATTTATATACATATATAAATACATCTATAAATATATATTTATTATATAATATATTAAACATATATTTATATATGTATTTATAGATATTATATGTTTATGTATATTAACTATATTTATATAATAAATATATAATATATAATATGTATTTATATATAATTTAACATATAGAATTGATGTTTATTGAATAAAATTTCCATCAAATACACTCCTATGCATATAAAGTGAAATCCTTTCAAGGAGGATGTTTAACAACTGCATGATATTCACATTATTTGTGCAGCATTACTCTTTTAGCCATTTCCTGGTTCTTTCTTTACTCTGTATTTTAAGTTGCTCAATTTTTCCTCTTTTGTCTGTTTCCCATAAGAAAAAGAGTGATAAGGCAGCAAGGAAATTGGGTTACCAGATTACCTCGTCATGTAAGTGATTTTAAATAACAATAAAAAAAGAACTTAAAACTTCATTTTTCACTCTACCAGTTTTACTGGCGAATTATACGGCAATAATTAATACACCTTACTGGCTGAATATGGAAATCAGTACTAAAACGGGGGATACCAGGGGCCCAGTGATGCATGGTGACGTAGCTAGACGCTGTGGCCCTGGCTTGACTCTCCAGGGCAGACAGCAAGGGAAAGGGCTGCCAAGACCAAGTCCAGGTGAAGATAGAAGTTGGTGGCCCTAAAGAGCATGCCCTGGAATGCTTGTCAAATCTACAGCATTGTATATCAAAACTAGGGAGACAAGTGAGGGGGGGGAGAGAAAGAAAAACACAAGAGAGATGGAAGGACTGGGGAAAAGATTAGAAGAGGAGAGAAAGCAAACCCAAGGAGAGGAGCTCGGGGCAGCTGGTGTGCACGGCCCAGGTGGACAATGTGAGGGCTCCTGGGAGAGCCCAGCCCTGCAAGCTAGGAGGAAGGGGCTCAGCACAGGCGGCCTGGGGAATCATATCCAAGTACTAAGAATGTGTATGCTCTCAGGAGCCAAGGGAAAGGGCCAGATTAGCAGGGCAGGAGTCCAAATGCTAGCAGCTAAAAGAGCAGAGTTGACAATCTGCCATTGAAAGTGTCACCGGAGTGAGAAGTCCCCAAATGTCACCCCAGAGTCCAAAGATGCTGGTGAAAAGCGAGGTCACTCAGCAAAGAGGAATTAAATGCCTGCCTGCCCCCCAGCATCCTGTAGGCCATTATTGGTGATGGAGCATGCAAGCTCTCTATCATAAACATCCAAAGACAGATTCCTGAGAGTTTTAATACTAGGAACATGGTGGAGCGTGGTGTGTGTGTTGGGGAGGAGGGAGGAGGGTGAATCAACATGGTGGACACTGAGAAAGAAGTCCTCCAAGGCCAAAGCTCAGCCAGATTACTCAGTGAGCCAAAAGGACTTTCTTCCGACTTGTGCATCTCAAGAAGCACACACCTGGCTCAGGTCAAGTCCACACACAGCAGAGGGCCTGGCTGAGCCTGAAGCCAAGGCTAACCCAAAACATCTGCAGGGGCGAGCGGGCTTCCGGAGGAGGAGCCAGACACTGCAGACACCAGCTGTGACAGACAAGAATCAAAAGAAAGGCAGACCCTTCCCACCAGGAATCTGCCCAGAAAAAAAAAGACCAAGGACTAAATGGTCACATCTGAGAAGCACATGTTTCTGGTTTTTGTATTTGTTTTGTTTCAGGAAATCCAGTGTTTCACTAGGAAGGGTCTACTCATATTTTAAAGATGTATTTGTTCACTAAGAAATTGGGAGAGGAACTGAGGGTGGTGGTGCACACCTGTCATCCCAGAGCTTGGGAAACTGAAATAGGAGGATCGAAGATTCAAGGCCAGCCTCAGCATCTCAGTGAAGTCCTTAACAACCTAGTGAGACTCTGTTTCAAACTAAAAAAATACAATAGGGCTGGGAGTATAGCGTGGAAGTAGGACACCCCTGGAGTCAATCCCCAGTACCACAAAACAGAAGGAGGGAGGGAGGGAGGACAGAGGAGAGGAACACCACTGTGTGCCAGGTGCTACAGGACCCACCTTACTCTCTGTATGGTGATAGTGCAAGGGAACCTCCGGCCATGCACCCAGCACCTGGCCATCTGTCCCCTCCCCTCGCTGCCGAAGGCACACAGGGCCCTTGCTGTGTGTATGTGTGCGTGAGTGCATGTGTGTTGCTGGGGGTATGAACCCAGGGGGTTCTACCTCCAAGCTACATCTCCAGACCTTTTTATTTATTTATTTTTGTTTGTTTGTTTGTTTTGAAACAGTCTTGCTAAGTTGCTGTGAGTCTCACTGGGATTACAAGTGTATACTAACAAGCCTGGCTCATTGGTTTCTTAAATATGGCAAGCTTGCTGCCTCTGGGACTTCATGTGCTAGAACTCGTCCCCATTCTTATACCTTTGGTTCTTTCTCACGGTGCATGACACTGTGAAAACCTTCACCATGCGCATTCCCTCCGTAGCTCCATCTCAGGCTTGTCTGCTGTCTGTTTCCTCAAGTAGACTGTCAAAAGATAGGACTTTGTACTTCTTAAATTCCTATAGTATAGTGAACACTCTGAATATATTCTTCAACGTGGGCATCTAAGATGCAATGAGTACATTTCAATGAAGAAGGGAATTTAACATGTATAGCTCGATACAGTGGTGCACATTTGTCATCCCAGCACATGGGAGGCTGAGATAGGAGGATTGTAGGTTCAAGGTCAGCCTCAGCAAGTTAACAGGACCCTCAACAACTCAGTATAACACTGTTTGAAAATATAAATTTAAAAGGTCTGGGGGTGCAGCTCAGTAGTGGCATGCCCCTGGGTTCAATCCCCAGTGCCAAAAAATAAATAAATAAATAACATTTACTTTTCCATTTGATAATAAAAATAATTTCAGAAATATGCAAGACTAATTCAGCTGCATAGTACCTAATGGCCTTAGTTTTATTTAACTTCATCATTCTCCGTGGCAAAGTAACTGAGGGTCCTAACATAGAATGTGGGGTAAATTTAGCCAGTAAGTATTTTCGAGGATTTCCTATTCAATATCAGGAAAAATATCTCACTCATATTTGTATTATCAATGCTAAGCAGAGTGCCTAAAAATTAATAGGTACTCAATAAGCTAATACACATGCCGTGTGTGTGTGTGTGTGTGTGTGTGTGTGTGTGTGTGTGTGTGTGTTTTGGTACCAAAGGTTGAACCTAGATGCATTCTACCTCTGAGCTATAGCCCAAACCCTATTTTTTTTTTCATTGCTAAGTTAGTGAGAGTTTTGCTAGGTTGCTGAGGCTGGTCTTGAACCTGTGATCCTCCCGTCTCAGCCTCTCAAGTACCAGGACTACAGATGTGCACCACCACACCTGGCTCAGTTCTCTTTTAAAGTATAAATTACATAAAGGGAAAAGAAAATCTACTTTCCACCCCCCTCCCCATATCCAACTCACTTTTCAGACAAGGTTAGCATATATTCTTTCAAAATCCATCATGTATTTATAGCCAAAAATGTGCAGGCAGGAGAGGCTGGGCTGCAGAAGCTGCACTAATAGGGGTTAGTGTATCCTAAATGCCATTGAGATGCTTCTGTGTTTGCAAAAGCAGGTAAGCCCATTCTTTTCAAAGGCCATAGATTACACTTTATTTAACTAGTTCACTGCTTGTGGACACTTAGGGGTTTTTCTCACTGTTACATTTTTTAAAACCATTGAACACCTACCATTGCATAATTAGTTGGACATAAATACAGGGTCAGTTCCTAAAAGTGGAACTGTGGGCTCAATTACTGCTGAGACTTCCTGAACCGCCATGTGGCTATAATACCGTTGTGCAGAATAGTGGCTTCTTCTTTTTATTTCCTTTTTAAATTTTCAGTCTTTGCCAACCTGATAGGTGAAAAATAGAATTGATAGTTTACATTTCTCTATCTGTGAGCGAGGCTAAATAGCTTTTCCTGCAGCTAACTGCCTTTTGTATTTCTTGATAAAAGCTAACGCAGAGTGACACTTCCATGCCGGGCTTTGAGAAGGACATCAGGAGAGAATTGTCCTCTGAGCAGAAGGCTCTGTGGGGTCTTGATACCGGTCACACCGAGCCCCAACCACCTGACTCTAACATCTGCCTCTCTAGCCAAACCCAGCCGACTCACTCCTAACCTTACCAAGCTCCTGCATAACATGCCTTACTAGTTATAAATGCAGGTTTATCGCATCCGTCTTTACTGTAACTTTTAATAAGGCAAAATAAAATCTCCATTATCATTAGAAATGGCAGAGCTAGGAACAGAGGAGGCAGCAGCAGAGTCACGGGTAATGAGACAGAGACGGCTCACCTACCATTTTCAAGCCTCAGTCTCCCCACCTGTCACAACCTCACCCTTGAAGGCATGCTTTGTGGGTAGAAAAATCACCATCAATTACCCTGCAACTTAATATGGTCAAAAATTCCAGTGGGTATCATAAGCAGAGCCATTCACAGAAAAGTGTAAAACCTCTCCCCAGGCATCAGTGAGCACTCCTGTCTCCCAATCCCAACACTCTACGGAGCTTTCTTTTTCTTTCTTTCTTTTTTTTTTTTTTGCGGTACTAGAGATTGAACTCAGGGGCATTCTACCTCCGAGCTATACCCCCAGCCCTATTTCTTTATTTTGAAACCGAGTCTCACTAAGTTGAGGAGTGCCTCACTAGGTAGATGAGGCTGGCCGCAAACCGGAATCCTCCGGTCTCAGCCTCCTGAATTCTGGGATTACAAGCATGCGCCACCACGCCCAGCTCTTTACAGAGCTTTCTGAGCCACATGAAACCACAGCAGAACACGCCACGCCTGGCCTCAGGTGACTGGTCACAGCCCAAACCCAAGTAAACCAGAAAGATGGTATAAAATTGCCTCTGGGCTATGAGCTTAAGGTGTACTTCAAGCATAAGTGAGTTTCGTGTTTAGACGTGAATCCCATTCCCCAGACTGTCTCAGCATGTAAATGTTAGTATGACAAAATCCAGACGAAAATCCCAAATCGCAAACACTTCTGGTCCCAAGCATTTCACATAAGGGGTATGCCACCTGCATATGCTCCATTCCCCACCACGGGCCACGAATTGGAGGCACCTGGGGATGGCTGCTTCCTCCCTGAGAGCCACCTCCAGCAAAGGGTGCTGCCAGGTCTGGGTGGAGGATGCGATGCATCTTGCACACGGCACCACCTCCAAACCCCAGGAGGTGCATCAAGGGTGCTCTCAAAATTCCAAAATACAGGTGAAAGAAATGCCCGCTGAGGATGCTTTCTGCTAATGTCCTTTAAGCTCCAAATCTGTTTAATCCAGGGTTTCAGCCATAGCATCACTGACATTTGGAATCAAAGGGTTCTCTGTTTCAGGAAACCATCCTGTGCAGTAGAGGTCGCTAAGCAGCAGCCCTGGTCTCCACTCACTGACACCAATGACAGAAAGGATGACTCTAGCTATCATCAAAACATCTCGTCCCGGGCAAAATCACCCCCGGCTAAGAACTGCTGTCTTAGACTACTGGAAAACAAATGTATTTTTTGTAATGCTGAAAATAGCCTGATTTTTATGATGCGTCTGAATCCAAAGCTGTTTTGAAACCCGAGCCAATAATGTAAGCTATAAGTTAGCAAAGTAAGTCATCAGGACAATTTACAACTGATTGAAGACTATTAGGCGCCTGAGGCAAGCCAGTCATTAGCCACTGCTCATCTGGAGGGGGACACGGCGTTAATTATTCAATAAAGGAAAGCAAGGCTGCAGGCAACGGAACCTTCGAGTTATTTATTTAGCCAATTAGAATCGTTTTCGGTGGCAACCCTGCTTTTGTAAGTATGAGTAGGCCGGGCGCATTCTTCACTTAAGCAGCAAAATTGTATGCTGCAAATCGGCTCTTATTGCCTTTCAGCTGGGAAACTCAAGCACACAAGTGGTCTTGGAGCCGGCCAAGGCGGGGACACGGGCTTTGAGCCCCCAAACTCTGAACTCACGGGCCCCGCCCAGAGCAGGTGCACACAGGAGAAGGCCTGTGGATTAGACCTTAGGCTGTAGTCTGCACTGTTCCCGACCGCCTCGCCTTTCTTACTTTCTCTGTTCAATCCAGACCAGGAGGAAATGTGTCAGGTAAATCTACAGCCCCTGAGGACGTGGTGGACACGCCTAGTTTATTACTACTCCCGATGGGTGACCCCCTGGTAACCACCGAGGACCGTTAGATGCACTGTAGGACACACATCTCAAGCAGCAAACCCATGGCATGGCGGCTCCCGTTGAAGGCAACTTTGTGCACAAGTTAGGGGTTGGAAATGCGTGTGGGTGCCTGATGTGGACCTATTTGGTGGTCTCTTTTGGCCTAGATCACAATGTGGAATGTATCTCTGTCACCCACTGCTGGTCAATGGAGTATCACGTCCACACCCTACAGACTATGATAGATTTATTTATTGGAGGGCAAAAGGCCATAAAAAGGAAGCTCTCCTGTAGATTCCCAAACGATCTGGCTTATAGCCCCCCTTTATAAAAATTACCCAGCACTCTCCTGGGCACTTTTTATTCAACCCCCCCAATTGCACTGGAAGCTACTACCACCCCACTGGGTATCCAAGCAGTATCCCGAACTACGCAGCCTAAACCCATGTAGCTCTGTGCAGTGGGGCAAAACCTTAGAATTCTGAAGATTTCTGCTGCCTACACTGTATAAGGTTTTTTTTCTTTTTCTCTTAATCACTTAGTATCTTTCATATCTGGCCGCTTCACTGCGCATCCTCAAATCTGGTCGCCTACTTGTGACCCTCAAATAGGTCTGCCTTCCGTCACTTCCTCGTGACCCTTAACTCACAACCTTTGTCGCCCAACGCGACCTTCAACTCTGACGCTATATAGCCATTTCCTTGACTTAAACACTTTGATAAAAACTAAATTACAAGTATTGTATAATACCATTTATCTGTCATCATCCGCGACTCGGGCCTCAGGATTCTCGGGTTTTGAGGTTCCCCATACGGGCCACCACTTATCGGGAACCCCAGGCTGAACCCTCAACCGTGAGGCCCCAATAAAGACACTGCCTGAATGTTGCTGATTCGAACCTCTCTTTATTATACCTCTCTCTCTGGGATCGAGGGCACTACCCAAGCAGTAACAAACACAGCACAGAAGCCGTCTCTCCAAATAGTGCCTTTCCAACAGACTCCCAATAACCCCTCTCTCCAGCAATCCACCTTCCACTAGCAACCCACCAACCACCAGCAACCAACAACAACCTCTCCTTCCAGAACTTCTCCAGCAACCCACTCCAGCAACAACACAGCCAGCCTCTCGACATGCGAGAGGTGGAGGCTCTTAAAGCCACACAAGGCCTAAGCCACGAGTCGCCTCATACAGCTCTCACCTGGGCCGGCCACGAGCCGGGCGTGCTGGTGCATGCGCTCTGGCGTGGCGCAGCCCTAGAATGATACCATCTGCAGCCACTTCTGGCACTCTGCCAGGCGCCATCTAGAGGCGGGGTATAGCTGGCCGGACTAGGCCCCTGACAACTTAGAACCTTAAGTCTTAAATTTTGAGACTCTATTTTACATTTTTCCCCTTTTTCTCTCTTGTTTTACTTTTTTTTTTTTTTTTTTTTTGGTTCCTCTCATTTGCTCAGAGGCCGGGTTTTATACTAAGTGCAAGTCCTATCGTACTCCGAGGTTGCACAGAGACCAGGAGCTCACTGAGGGGTCACTGAGGGAGCCAGGGAGAGGAAGTCCCTTACCCCTGATTGTCCTCATCATCTGGACAGGGGACATGAAGCTACCATGCAGGGGGACTCCTAAGGCTCACACACATCCATCCCAACCTCCCTGGTGCCCCCCTAGTCCTATTTTTTATTCTTTACTTTGAAACAGGCTCTCACTAAGTTGCGGAGGGCCTCACTAAGTAGCTGAGGCTGGCCATGAATCTGGATCCTCTGGTCTCAGCCTCCCAAGTACCGGGATTAAAAGTGGGAGCCACTAAGTCCAGCTCTCTATCTCTGTTTTGTTGATGTTGTTGTTTGTTATTGGTTTGGTTTGGTTTGGTTTGACATGGGGTTTGGTTGTGTGCTCATTCGATTTCTTGGGTGGTGGTGCATCTGAGGTGAGATGAGAACCCAGGCTTTTGCACATTTGCACGTGCTAAGCAAGTGCTCTACCACTGAGCTGCAGCCTCGGCTCACTTTCTCTTTTATTGTGGTTTTTGTTGTGTTTAAAAAAAAAAAAAAAAAAAGCTGGCCAAGCACAAAAAAAGATTATGATGAAGTGTCCTGCGCTGAAGAGACCTGGCATTCCATCCATTCAAGTTAATCATTTGTCCTGCTCCAAGAGATCCAGGTTTTCAAATAAAAAAACCTATGAAGTCAACATCCTAATCCCAGGACTTGGGAAGATCCACAGGTTCACAGCCAGATTCAGCTACAATGTGAGGCCCTCGGGAAGTTAGTGAGACCCTGTTTCCAAATAAAAATAAATATGTAAATGCATACATATATAAATAAATAAATTGGGCTGGGGGTGCAGCTCAGAGGTAGAATGTCCCTGGGTTCAATCTCCATCTAGTACAGCAAAAATAAATAAATACATAAATAAAAACACAAGGCATTCTCTAGAGTGGGTACCCCTAGAGGTCAATATTTTGGTCAGGGGATGGGGGCAGCCTCTTGCGGGTATCCAGTAACAAGTGATGTGGATACGGGTCTCCAGAAGGAGATGCTAGGCATTTGGGGTGTCGACATTTAATAAGCAGTTCTCTGGGGATGGGGATGAAGATAGGGAGCCCTGATTTGAAAGTCATGGGGAGGGGGGGTGGAGAAGGAACCAGGCAGGGCGCAGAGCCCCTTTCCTGTATGGGGCTTGCTCTGAGAAGGGCTTTCACCTTGACCCAGCTGGGCTTTTCTGATTATTTATTCTAAGAAACTCAATGGAGCTCCTTTCCTTTATCATTTCCCATCGGTTTTGTGAAATTCTTTAGAATTAAAACATTCACAAAAAGCACAAAGTAACTTAAATCCAAACCCCAAAGGACTATTCCCTCTTTCTACTGTGACCCTAACACGTTATTAACTATTGCATGAAATTAGCATGTCATCAGTTTAGATTCAGAAGCACTTTCATTAACGTGCTCACTGGCTGATGGCTTTTAATGACATAGGATTGTCACCCTCGGGGCCTCAGGCGCTCTCCACTCTACCTCTCTACCTCTCTCTCCTTTTTTCTCTCCTGCTGTATTTTCTATATATATTGTCTTTCTCAGCCTTTCTCTTTCTCTTTCTGTCTCTTTCCCTTCTTTCCTCCCTCCCTCCCTCCCTTCCTCTCTCCTCTCTTCTCTCACCTGTCAATTTCCCAATAAAGCAAATATTTCTAGACCTATCCTCGTAAATCACTTGGCAACCCCAGGGCCTGGTTCCCAATCATGTTTGAAAGAATGACATCCAAGACTGTAGAGATAAATGAACCCAAGCGCAGCAAAATACCACCCATCATGTCAGCCTGGCCGAGCCGAGCTCTAACCGCACAAGAACAGAGGCACTGACCGTGCAGACAACAGACCGTATCAAAAGCAAGTACCACAGGACATGGGAAGGTGCCGACAGAGGGAGCAGGTGACTAGCAGCAGAAAGTTCACCAAAAACCCAAGAATTCTGAGTTCCACTTCTCTTTCATTTCCTGGTTACCCTTTGCAATGGTGCATGCTAGGCAAGCCCTTGAATCACATACTCTTATATATCAAAAGGTAAAGAAAAGTAAACCAAATCCAAAGAAGGGGATAGCTTTGGCTACAAAATGAGTGTAGTGATGAAAAATAAATATGCAAAGTCTTTGGGGAAGGAGAGAAAGTAGCTATGAAGGGATTAGATGAAGAATAAAAAAAAAAAAACCTACTACCATAGGATCCAGTATTCCCAATACCAGGTACATCACTGAAGGAAATTAATCAGCAGAGAGAAAATGGTGCTGTGTCTACTGCAACACCATGCACAATGGCTAAGAAATGGAATCAAACAAGGTATCTACCAGCAGATAAACAAAGAAAACATGCTGTGGATGGGTGTGTGCATGCACACGCACGTTATATGCATGTAACTAACATGTATATATAATGTGTATGATTATACTACACGATTTTGCATTATACAATTACATTACATAGTATAAAATATAGCATTCTATTACATAGTACAATATATAATGATATTACATAATATCCCATTATATAATAATATATACTTACATTATTCAAGATATTATATACATAATACATACATATTAATTACACGAATACATATATGTATGATTGTATATGTAATGTGTTTGTATACACATACACACACACTCATTTTCTTTATCTGCAGATAGACACTTCATTTGATTCCCTATCTTTGCCATTGTAAATAGTGCTGTAATAAAGATGACAATGCAGATGTCTTTTTAATTCCATTGTAATATATTACAGAATATTATTCCGCCATAAAAGGGATGAAATCACAGCATTTGTAACAACATGGATAGAATTGGAGACCATGTTCTATCAAATGAGGCATAGCACCCTATGTCCTTATTCATATGTGAAAGCTAAAAGAATTGATTTCCTAGGAATAGAGCGTAGAGCAGTGAGGATAGGAAGGGTAGAGGGAGGAAAGGACAAAGGGAAGTCAGATAACAGGTGTCAGGAGAAATGAGTACTAGTGATCTACAGCATAGTAGGGTCACTAGAGCTTGCAATTTATTATACATTTTATAAAGAACTAAAAAACCTGTAAGCCCAGTAATAGTCTGATACAGGAGGATGACAAGTTCAAGACCAGTCTTGGAAATTTAGGAAGACCCTGACTCAAAATTTTTTAAAAAATTAATATAAAAGGGGCTGAGGGTATAGCTCAGTGGTAGAATGCCATTGGGTTCAATCCTTGGTATCACAAAAAGAAAAAAAAGCTACTAGAAGAAAGGAGTTCAAAGGTAACCAACATACATACACACACACACACACACACACACACACACACACACACACACACACACACAAAATGATAAATGTTTAAGGAGATCGAAATGCTCCTTATCCTAATTTGATCACAATACATTGAAAAATGTGTCATGTTACACCATGCCCCATAACTAGTACAATTATGACATGTCTATTAATTTGGGGGTTAAAAACATATTTAGGAGATACATGTAGTATCAAGATCAATCACGTCTCCCTGCCTGACACAGGCAGTGTGGCCAACATGTGCATAAACAGGGGGGAAATAGCAGGACTCCAGACCTGACAATTTCCTGGAGTTGATTCTTTATTTACAAAACCGTGTCGTATAAGGCAAGGACCCTCGGAAGTACCAAATCAAACCCTGTCACCTGATGACAGCACAAAAAGGACAGCATGAATTACTGACTCCACCCATGCATTTCTCAGAGAAAAAAAGAATTCCAACTTGAAACCTTTACAACGTAGCTAACTTTCTAAAAGACTTCTTCCCAAAGACTAAAGCAAAGGATGTTCCTCAGCTAGATAAAAGCAAGAGTTGTGTTTTCAGTTCTTGGAATCACTTGACAAGTGTGTCAACAATAATTAGCCACTACCATTATTTCATCGCTAGTGTCCCACCATCAGGATGATTAAAAAAAAAAAAAAAAAAAAACCTCCCACAATCTCTTTATTTCAGCATGCTGCTTATTATTTAGCATGGTGCTGGGAGGCTGAGCTGATAGCTAGCTCTCTGGCAGTCCCGATCAACAATCACCATCTTTGAAATGACTGAGGCTAAATTGAAACACTGGAAGTGTAATTAAAGAGCTGTTTTAATAATGCTACCAAATAACTATTTTACATTTCAAGAAAAGTACTAAAAAAAAAATTAGGAGACTTCTTTTTTTCCATTCATAATTTTTTAAATACTTTTATTGGTGCATTATAGTCTCACATCATAGTGTAAATACTAGTGACAGTCACATACATGCACACAGCACTCGGTGGGCTTTCCCCCAGCTCCCTCCCCAATCCCCCCCTCCATACAGCTATTGAGATTGACACTGGTATTCTCACATTTGTACTAACGTCCATGGAAGCAATTCCGTCATTGATCTTTCAGGAGACTTTCTTGTGCCACATTAGCAGTGTTACTTATCATGACACACATCAGTATACTTGTTAGAAATTCATTCACAGTTTACTATTGTTAGGACTGCTCACATGGTCGGTCGGGTGTGAAGCTGATATCTAAGAACAGCCTGAAGGCTACGAGGCAGGTCAGTCTCAGCAGAAGTAGGATTCTGTCTGATCTGGAACTGGGCAGAAGATACCCAATGGCCCTGCCATGCTGGGTTCTTCAGGGGCCTGAAGTGTGGGTCCTTCTCTCTGCTGTCTCCACCTCCACCACTAAGGGCCTCTACAGTCAGCACCACATCTGTTCCACATCTGCCCCGGGCACAGTTGCCAGATTCACAGCAAACCCAAATGTGGGATTTACAATTCAATTTGAGTTTCAGATAAACAATGGTTTTCTGTTTTAAGGTTAAATGTAAATATCATAAAAGGGTCTTTTAACATAAATACACGTCAAATGTATACTAACACAATTATTCATTGTTTATCTGAAGTGTAAGTCTAATGGTCTAATGGAAAGCCCTGTGATTTATCCAGCCGTCCCCAGAACCTGGTCTAGTGCAGAGACCTGCCCAGGGGGGACCACAAGGGCCCTCTGAGCACATGGCCTACTTCTCTCTGAGCCACCAGCCCAGGAAACGACACCAAGGATAGATGCATTGAGAAGGAAAGTTTCATGGAAGTGCTAGAAGATGAAGTGTGACGTAGATCAGATATCTTGAGGAATCCCTACAGACAGAACGGAGATCTGCTCCCTTCAACAGAGAAACCCCAGCCTCAGACATGAACTGCAAAGGCTCCTGGGAAAGCCTTTGGGGCTGCTCCAAGTTCAGAGGCAACAAGCAAGATAAAGAGCATACTGGTTACTAGAGGAAAGGAAGGGCAGCCACAGAGAACAGCCATGGAGATAGATGGGGAACCACATGCAGAGGCACAGCTGGACAAGGATGCCTGCCCTGTCCACCCTGTGTCGAGCAGCAGGAGCCACCAGGTGAGTCTAAGGCTGAAATGGGGACAGGAGATGCCCCCACACCTGCTAGCACTCAGGGGGTCCAGAAAGCAAGAACTTGCTACAGACCCGGCTTTGTCATTCCCAGTCACTGAACTCCACCTATATGGAAAGGAAAACCGCACCCAGAGAGAAAGCACAGGCTCTCAGGATGATCCCAGTGCTGAGTAGCTTAGGAATGTCTGCATCAAGAGAAAGAGGTACTGAGGAGCCGATGTGGAAGAAGACAGAGTCAAAGCAGCAACTTCTAGACTCTAAGAGCAGGATGCTCAATACCTCTAGAGGTGTGAGGCCTCGTATCATATAAGAGACAGAAAATAGACTACAGTGGAGAAAAATCTGTTTAGAATCACAAAGTAAGACTATGGGCAATTAAATAAAACAAACTCCACAGGGTAGGTTATAGAATGAACACAGATGAGTAGCAAACTAACTAGCTGGAAGATGAAAGTGAGACAAAGAGACAGTCAGGAGCGAGGTGCTAGTTCCAGAATCCACTGGGTAAAAGTTCAGAGAAGAAGAACAAAGGCAATGCATGGGAAGGAATGCTCAGAGACAAAAGAACAGAATAGAAACAAATTTAGTACATTGGAGAAATAGAAGCTTCCTTCCAATTAGAGTGCGGACAGAATGCATGAAAAATCCTACACGTAAAGTGATAAAATTCTTAATAAATATCATGAGAAAATTGGAAGAACTATCTAAAGAGGGGGAAAGGAGAACTTCACCTACAAAGACTAGCAATCTGCTTCGTCTCACACTTCTCACTGGTCGCACTCAGTACTAAAAGATAATAGTCATCTCTATAAATTTTTGGAGGAAAAATCATTTTGCTTTTGTACCTAGAACTCATTACTTCAGAAACTATTAGTCCACTTTTTTGTCACAGTGACTAAAATATCTAGCAAGAATAACTTACAGGGAAAAAATAAAGGTTTATTTGGTTCACAGATTTCGAGTTTCAGTCAATAGTCAGCCCGCTCCAAGAGAGAAGCATGGCAGCCATGGTGTGGTGGAGGAAACTGCTCAACTCATAGTGACCAGAGGCAGAAATAGAGACAGGAAGCATCAAGGGAAAGATATAGTCCTCCAGGCCACAACCCTAGACTAGAGACCCACTCCTTCCTCAAGCCACGCCCTACCTCAGAACTTTGCTGCATTGACAACACAGGAGCTTTTCTGGAGAACATTCCATAGTCAAACCATAAGACTAATGTTCCGTTGATTTTCAGATATACAAGAATCCTTCATTTGTCAGCCATAGATCCTATCTGAAAAAAAAAATCACTAGAGAATGTACACCAGCAAAACAAAACACTATCGCAAAAAGTAGGAAGAAAAGTATCCTAAGATAATGTATAAATATGTAAGCCAATATAACTATTTTTGTCCCTAAGCATCTGCTAACTGAAAATCAAATAATAACAATCTGGAATTAAACCCACGGAAGAGAACAAGCTAGCATGTATTAAGGTCTTACTTTGTAGTATTGTTCTAAGTTAAAAAACTTAGAACAATAAGTTTGTTGGCTAATTCAATTCTTACAATAACCTTAAAAAGTATTCATAACTTTATCATCAGTTTATCATATATTAGGAAAAGGAAGCTTGGAGAAGTACACCATTGACCAGCATCACAGAGCTAGAAATAGACGGGAGAGGGCAAGAATAGACAACAACCGAAGTTATCTGCTTCCAGGAATTACACATAATCACTGAACTTAGAAAACAAAGTAGAGGGTAGATGGTGGTGAGAAATTATGAAACGGGGAGAGAGAGGTCCTTGTTTGGTTGAGAGGGAAAATGAGATGACAATTCCACATGTGGATAAAAAGAATACAGTTCAGTGTATGTTAAAATGTTAATTGCATCTTCTAACATACAACTAGAATTTCATCTCTTCCCATATGGGTCCTGGACACTCAGGTATTTTGTATTTTGGCTGCCATCTTGAATGTGACCACATCACATTGTTAGATGTTAACCAGATACTGCTGGCAAATAGAAGATCACTGCCCTTGACACCTTTGTTTTAGACAATAATCTTTACTGAACTCATTTCTTCTAATGCACTTAATTCATTGCCTTGTGTTTGGGGAGTCTAAAGTATGAAATAATTATATTTTTTCCTTTAGAACATGCATATTTTCTTGTCTCCTTCTTTATCCAATTGCATTGCCTTTAATTTCTGGTGCAGCATTAACTAACAGTGGGATAACTGACCTCCTTATCTTTTTTTTCTTAGAGACTGGGGTGGTTTATGCTCTGCCAGGAGCTATAACGCATGACCCAATGATGGCCTGGGAGGCGGCTCCATCCCTACTTCAGCCACTTGAGTTTTGTGTTGGATCACACACTTTTTCATACTTCCTTGAACACTCAAAATCTGTCCAGGTCAGCATGTCCATGTGCAAATGAAACAAGGCAAAGGCAGGATGACCACAAGCCTAGATCACACCACTGGACCATTTACATCAAGCATGATGTGGAAGCGACATTTGTGAAATGTCTCCAGATGCAAAATATGCTGCCTTACCCTGGTAAATTGCCTATGACCTTCATTTTGACCTTTCATACTCAAATGTCTCTTTATGCTACTTTCTCCCTGTGAGCATATTATCCACGACTGCCCTCAGGTCAGGGCAATGGATGACTAATGTGTGTGTGTGTGTGCGCGTGGTGGAGGGGTAGGTCGGCCACTCACCTACAGAAGATGGTCCACAAGCTAATCAATTCCTAAACCAATGCGGTCTATGCTGTAACAAGGCATGTCCCCAGAAGAGATCACAAATATTTGCCTACAACACTTATGTGTTCTACTCTAGAATGAAATGTGCCACTGTGGAATCTTTTCTAAAGACAAATCCATCATCAGGCTTGACAACTGTGGGGAAGAGAAAGTTAGAAACCTATGAATTCCCTTCCAAAGGGAATGAATTTTAACATGAACAATTTTCCTGGCATTCTTTCGTATTTTAAGTCAAATAGACTCCTTCTCAAAATGTCATCTTTTGATATGCCCCACGGTTGGCTTTTGTTTAGTTTCGCTTCTGGTTGTTATTTATTCTGTGGTTAGCTCCAGGGAGGATCGATTAAGATTTTCATAACTATCAGGCCTCTTTTAAACAACCTGAAATCATGGGCAGGGCTTAGACACCATTTCCTGGAAGGTTTTGCTAACTAACATTTAGACAAACAGGGAAGCCATTGTGTGTTGCAAAGAGCATCCTTTTGCAGCTTTGGCCCCACTGGAAGAAACTAGATTTGAAGGTACCAGTGGGTCCCCTGTGTTTTCATGAAAATTGCTTAAAAGGGAACAGAATGTTAGCTTTTTCATAAAACCTGTTTGCAGGATAATGACTAAATAGCAGGTGCTATGCCAGGCTGGGGCACAAAGGTTCCTTTCATTTGAGCAAAATTGTGCAAAAGGGAACAAAATGTTAGCCTTCCCATAAAGCATGAGTCTTTAGAATCCCCCTGGGAGACAGGCCCTATGTCGGGCTGTGAATGCCAGGTAGGGAGGAGCCCAGGGGAATCCACAGAGGTGGCGGCAGATGTGTTTTACCACAACTGCGTGGGATGTGCCAGATATTGTGGATGACACTGTGACTATGCCTCATCCATAATATTCACTGTATCAGAAATTTTGAGTCAAGCCACTCTTCAGAGAACATGTTCAAAAATATCCAAATGGAATTTTCAAAAGTAAAGGACCTATTTCAATACTTACAAACCAAAGTGTTCTTGAAGTGGACCCTGGAGGAGGTTTGGAGTGAGTCCAAATGGGGATGGCTATTACAAACTTTATAAACTGTAGGGATGGGTGCATGATCGCTAATGTTATCATCATGACATTCAAAGTGCAAATCTCTATTTAATAGGCTGCCCTCATAAGTATTTGCGTCAAGTGCACTGTTGGAGCACTACTCAAAATCTCTAATGTTTAGCTCTCCAATGTTGAATTTTCATGGGCACCACATCACCCCCACCTGCCAGTGACCCTGGACTATTGATGGCGTCTTTCTTCTTGCAATGGGATCCTCCAAAAGATACACAAGCAAGCCAATCAGCAGACTATTTGAGTAAATATACCAGGGACTTATAATCACAGAAGGGAGTAAGTCTCATCTGCTCCCCTTAACAACTTGAATGCCTTGGTGAGACTGTGTATCGGTAAGATAATCAAAAGTATATAAAATGTCTGAGAAAATACCTTCAAAATACATGCAGTAAATAAGATTGTCAATTTTCTTCTATTCATTTGCTAGAGAAGGCGGGAGAAAGAGAGCGTGCACACGAGTGCATGCACCACATCTGCAGTTTGAGAACATTAAAAAAAGGCCCAATTTGAATGCAAGAAAAGCCTCCCACAGCAGACAGCCAAAGGCGAAGGTCGAATGTCTGGTCTAAATTGACACAGCCTCATTTCAGCAGGACCCCTCCATACAGTGCAGCTTTGGAGACTGCAAATCAGATGTTCAGGAGTAAGCAAGAGGAAGACAGAAGACCATTTTCTACTTGTATAGGATCCATTCTTTATTTTTCTTTCTCTTAGAAAAATAAAAGCCGTTTAGAATAACTTTATGCTAAAATTATGCCTGGGCCATCAGTACTTTATTTCATGTGCTATCTAAAGCATTCATTATAATAGACATATAATAAATAAATGAATGTGCTCCTCATTCAGGCCAGTATCCAGTTACCGTGCTCGTGCAAGGTTTGGGCAGGATCATGTGCAGCTCTCAAAATAACCAGCCTGCATAGTTGGGAGGCTGATGCATAATCCTTCACTGCATCCAGAGCATGGGGCCCCGCCCACAGCATCTCAGAGGACAGGACGGTCTTAGAGAAGCCTAAGGGGATTCATCCAGAGAACACTGTCCTTGACACCTCCACCCACAGTGACAAATGTCCTCCTTAGATATCTATGGGACCTGGCCAGAGTCTCCCTCATTTCCCTCAGGATGGCTTCAAGTTCAGTGCTACACAGCAGGAGCCAGGCTTGTATCATACGTGTCTCTTTGCCTCAGTTTCCCCCACTAAGCCTGACCTGAGAGCTGGTCCAGGTGCATCTTGGCATCAAGCCCCCCAGTGCTCTGCTTACACCAGCCACAAAACTCCCATGGGTGGCTGTGGAGTTATTTTCTATCTGTATCACAATGCATATGCAACTCAAAGGCCAGAATACCAGAATACATGCAACTTGCAGGTAAAATATCTGAGGAGGTGAAAGTTTATGAACAGGCAGTAAGTACAGGCAAAGCTCCCAATTCAAGCTTATCATCACTTTAATGTCTTGTTTTGATCAGATCTCCCATAAGCTGTCACTGCCAAAATAGTAAGAAAAATAATAATAATAGTAGTAGTAATAATAATAATAGAAGAAGAAGAAAAGACGTTATTGCCACTGTCATTTTACCCATCAGAAAAGGACATGATGCCCTAGTGTCCTGGGAATAAACTAGGTTAGTGCTACTATCATGAATGTATATCTCTATTCTATGCACTTATTGAGAAAAGGAATCACAGATAAAAGAACTGATTTGCTAATAGCGGCCCTCAAATAGAAGAGAAATGTCACTTACTGCTATTCTCTGTCCTCCTGGGCAAATCTGAAGTCAGTCTTCCTGAAATGCGAAAGAAGGCACACAGTAGCTTCTACGAAGCCCATAATTGCATTTGGAAATCTCATTCATTCATTTGACAGCTCTTTGTCAATTGCCTACTCTGTGACACTAGCCAGTAAACAAGTCAGATAAACATATCTCATGGGGCTCAGATTTTTGCGGGGCAGAAAGACAACAACATTGATTGTAATAAGTTACAGTGGTATGTTCCATGGAGAGCTGCAATCTCTTATTGACTGTGTTTTCTGTGCCAGAAAAATACACATTATCAATAAGGTATTATTGAACCTTCTTCTAAAGGAGAAGAAAACTGAAGGTCCTGGAGATTAAAATGTTTGGCTAAATTCCCATAGGTGGGAAATACCAACAAGGGAATGTGTCTCGTCAATGAGTGTGTGTAGACTCTTGAGCAATCCAAAGAGAGCCCCCATTAGCCTTCTGGATGGGGGAAGCCAAGCTCTCCTTGCAGATGTTAACACACAAGACCTGGACCCCATGACCCGATACCCACTTACCTCCCCACACCCAAGCTCCCCCTTCATCCCCTTCATGTCTGCAGCACCCCAACCCCATTTGTTTTCATTTTTGAAAAAAAAAATTATTTAAAAAGAAATAACCTAAAAGAAACTTCCTTCAAAAGCACGGTATCTTATTCATAACTACCAAAATAGAGGATATAGGTGAATATATTCTTCACTTCAGCAGGTGAATGGATAAAACACAGACAGCCCAGATAATGCAATATTATTCAGCGCTAGAAAGGAAATGAACCATCACGCCATGAAATGACATGGAGTGGCCTTCGATGCATGTTACTAAGTGAAAGAAGCCAATCTGAAAAGGTTATAGACTCTATGACCATAGCTATGATATTCTAGAAATGGCAAAACCAGGGAGACAGTAAAAAGTTCAGTGCTTGTCAGGGGTTCAGGATGGGGAACAAGTAGGTGGGGCACAGCAGATGTTTAGGGTGGTGAGTCTATTCTCTATGATACTGTAATGGTGGATACAGGTCACTATACATTTGCCCAAAACCATAGTATATGCAACGTGAAGAGTGAACCCTAATGGAAACCATGGGCTCCAAGCACTAATGATGCAGCCCTGTTGGCTGATCAACTGCAACAAAGGTACCATTCTGGTGAGGATGCTGATAATAGGGGAGGGTGTGCCTGTTGGAGGAGGAACAGGCATACGAGAAATCTATGTACTTTCTCAATTGTGTTATAAAGCTAAATATTAGGGCTATAAATGAATTTATAAATATATGTACATAACATTAAGAGAGCATACTGTCATCACCACATATTTGTGTGTATTCCAAAAAGTTACAGAACTCACCCCCACATGCCTAGTTTGATCACAGCAAGTTCCCTCAAGAATGGTGCCCCGGTAACATTAATTATTAATGATTAACTTATTATTTCTGTGGGGAGAATGTCAGTACAGTCTTTCTATTTATAAAAACAGAATTGAAAGCCACGGGGCAAGGGAACAAGAAAAGAAAAATCTAATTAGGGCCTGACAGCCCTAGATAATAGGATTAAAGTATTTTCCTTCTGACTACAAATATGCAAAGTTGATATTGTCATGTTTCCTTGCCTTAGAAATCTGTGCTAAGTCCCTACAAGTAACTCAGCCCATGTTATATAGTCTGTGAAACAAACGCAGTAGCGTGCTTCAATATCTTGGGGGAAGGGGATTAGTGCCAAGCCCCCTTGTAGATGTTAACATCTGCAGATGCTCAAGTCCCCCCTATGAAATGGCGCAGTGTTTGGATACAACCTCCACGCACCCTGCAGTAGACCTGGGATTATCTCTCGATTAATTTATCATGCCTACCACAATGGAAATGCTGCATAGACAGTGGTCATGTTGCATTGTGTAGGGAATAATGACATGAAAAAAAAAGTCTGTGTATATTTAGTACAGACAAAATTTTTTCGCAACTCTTTTCAATCTGCAAATGGTTGAGTCTGAGGATAACAAACCCACAGACACAGAGGGCTGGCTGTATGATATCTTTGATGCAGTATCAGCAAGATGCCAGCATTCTATGAAGTGACACACACCAGCAGCCACTTAGAACTGACCTTTATAGAAATGGAAATTTTTGAAAGAATCTTTTCTAGCTGTGAGCCAAACAAAATATCCGTTTGATCTCATCTCTTAAAATGTCCAGGTTCGACACAAAAGACAAAAGGTTCCCATCCTCTTAGCAAATACAAACTATTTCTAACGTGTGCTAAGTATTATACCTATTTCAAGTTAATTTTTTTAAATATACTTTTTATATGAATGGACTATGTTCTTTTCTAGATCTGTACTTTCAAGTATTCTCCATAAAGACTGAGCTTAGTAAACCTTTTTTTTTTTTAAATAAAACCAAGTTAAATCTGTAATGATCCATAGTACTCTTTTCTTTTGCATAAACAGGTATTATAGGAGTAATAACAAATAGCTGAAATGAAAGATGTAGACGCGGACCTCAAGGTACTTATTTACAGGGTAGATGGGGAGACCAAAATGATACAACAAAGTTAGTATTTTAATCTCAAACTCAAGACAGTGATAGAAAGGTAATCTCAAGGCAGTACAATATCCATCCTAAAATTATCTAGGTAGACAATGAACAAAGTAGACATACTTCTGCTACTGAACATATCGTTCTTTCCAGGGGAGTTTCCAAGGATGAGACATTTGGTGAGCAGAGTCCACTACAAATACACTGGTAACACTAGGCAAGTGGTCCCCCAAACTGGTTGTTCTCCAAGCACTTGGGAATCTTGAAACAACCCAGTCCCAGCTCTGACCTTCTGGTTCTGCACATCATTGATGAATTAATTCCCCCCACCCAATCCCCTTATTCAAAGCCTCCCAACATCCTAATGATTATAAAGCACCTCAGAATTTGCAAAATGTCCTTGATCCTCCTCTTAGTTATCTACAAGATCATGATTGCTATCCCTTAGGTGAGGAGATGCACGTCTTCTAACATGTTCCTGTTTGCAGCCAGTAAATAGTAAAAATAAATAAATAAATAACAAAATTTAATAATAAATATTAAATTTAATATTATCCAAGTAATATCTCCCAAGGACGTATTTTGTCCTACTACAAATCAGCATATATTAGTGGCCTTGGTTTACAGACAAAAATCTTATACTTCCCAAAATTTCTAGCTAAAATGTATAAGGTTCTTTCTAAGAAACAATAAGGGTGCCCTTTGGCATTTTTTATTGTAAGATTCTTACGAACTGACCACATGCATTAAAATAGTCATTCTGAAGTTAAAACTAGGAATTTCAGGAAAAAAATAGTATTTGTACTTGCATGTCTGAATCCATGTGAAGACAAAAATAGTTGTACGATAGTTCAAAGTATTTTTATTTTTTATCTCTATTTTTTATTAGTGCACTGTAATCATACATCTTAATGAGTTACAAGCTGGTAGAAGCATACATGCATACACTTGTAGTTTGTATTATTTTAGGTAAAACAAAAAAACTGTGTTCTGTGTGAGTCAAGAGTCTTCACTGTCTTCTCCCACATGTGGGCTGCACTGGGGACCCTGCTAAAAAAGGAAGACCAATCAGGGATTGACTTCCAGACCTCTGATTTGGAAGGTGGGCCTGGCCAGGGATAGGAGTCTACAGTTAACAACATCACACAAGAGCACAAGCCTGGATGGCAGATGAGCGAGCTCTCAAGGAACAAGCAAGTAACTGAGCTGAGACTGGGCACGCTCTGGGTGGGGGAAGCTGACTCTCACAGCCCTATCCCTGTTAGTTAATTTCACAATCCCCCCAAAGTGAAAAGATGGCACCCTGTGTTTGCAGTAAACACTGTGACTAAGATACAGAATTTGTGTGTCCTATCATTAAACACACCTTTATTGAATCCCTACTCGGTGTCGTGCTCTGTAGTAAGCACCAGCATATGAAGAAACAACGCTAAGCTGAACAGTGGTGAGGTGTATATGGTCACCATCTATGTCACCACAGGGAGACAAGGGGACACGAGACAGGATGTGACTTCCTGAGTGTGAACGGAGGACCAGGGGGGACTACCCAAGCCAGGATATTCTAAAGATAGTCATGAATTTTCAAGGTGCTCCTTAACAAAACCAACTCTTTTGGTTTTGGTTTTGGTTTTTGTTTTCTTAAAACATTTCAAAGTGAACCATAAATGATAGATCAGTCTAGCTATTCGTCCTTCTTATTTAAAGTCTACAGATAAGAACCAGGAAATAAAATTCAAATGCAATGATCTTCGTTTATATTTCTGAATATCATCTTTCTGTTCTTCAGTTAATGGATAGAAGATGCATGACTTGTTCTTTGATAATTGAAATGCAATTAAGTATTCCTCACCAAAAATTTCCAAAAATATATTTGCGTGGCAAAGACTTTTCTGAGTATTTACATATGGCTTTAGCTGAGAATTTCTCCTCAGAGTATTAGTAAGAGAAATGCATTTGACATGTAAAGTGCAGAAACAGGTGATGCATGAGGTAGAAGCACTTAGTCAGTGTTGGGCTCACCTGGGACCACAGATACACAAGCCACTGCAGAGATGGCATCAAAGGTGCTTGCCTTTGGCAGTGTCCAATGAGCCTATTAGTCATAAGTGCCTGGTGGCAGCGCCTTCCCAACCAACACCTTCTGCCCACCATGCTGGAGGACAGTTGTAGTCTTAGAATATACAATCTCCTTGGGGTGGGTGGACCCATCTGACAGTATCAGTAAGGCTGATCTAACCACTTCTTAAACCTAATCAGGTCTGGCTGAGATTTGTAGTTGAAATATAGAATCACAGGTGTTTTAGAATAACACTCTGCTAATATACCTGCTTTATTTATTCTTTGAATCAGTAAAGAGTGAACATTCCAATTTTTTTTTCTTTTTGCTAATAAAAACCAAGAACACATTCATTCATTAATACATTCAACATACATTTATCCTCACAAACCTGCTAGGTAGTAAGCATGGCGCTAGACATTGGATATGAATTCCTTGGGATATTTATGGTCTAACAGGGCAATACATCAATTGGTGTGAGTTAAGAAACGAATACATAATATGAAGTGGTGTTGAGGCAGCAGACAATGGTGAGCTATGCGGGAAAGCAGAAGGAAATAACTTATAAAGGTTAAGAAGGAATCACCAAGCTGGGCATGGTGGCACACACATGCAATCCCTGAACTTGGGATCACAGGTTTGTGGCCAGCTTCAGCAACTTATAGTGAGGCCCTCCACAATTTATTGACAACATATTTCAAAATTAAGAAAAGAATAGGGTTGGGGGTTCTCAGAGGTAGATTGCCCCTGGGTTTGATCCCCAGAAGCACTCACACACACACACACACACACACACACACACACACACACACACACACACACACACAGTTGGATCTGAATTGCCAGTTGGATCTGAACAAAAACGAATGAAGTCACAGATCTTTATACTGCACTGAGCAGAGCCTCCCAGAGCCTTTGTCCTGGACTGTCTTTCAAGGATGTCTGTGAAGAAGTCTTAAAAGACAGAGGTGGAGCTTCTCGGCAGCACAAAGGGCAGACTCCTTTACTGTCAAGGACAATAAAGATAATGTCTCATGCTGGGACAAACATGGGGTAAGTTTGTTTACAGACATTATGAAAGGTTTGGGTTTCTTGAGATTGGGGCTCCTCAATTTGCTAGAATGCAAACCCAAGGTATGGACAGTATTTCCCTGGGCCCCACCTGGCCACTCCGGTGACAACAGGAGCCCATGAAAGCAGGAAGAGCATGTTGTTTGCTGTGTTCTGCTGTAAGCAATAAAGTTGTTTGTCTCTGATCCAGGAATCTTGTGTCTTCTGCCAGCATCCAAGAAATTGTGACAGACTGTTTATCTTTCCAGTGGACTAAGATCTCAAACCCTTCAGTTTTGAACTATGAACAACTGCATTCCCTAACCACCATTTTCTATCCATAGAAACTAAAAAAAAAGACTAGTATGAATGGCCTCCTATCCATGCAGGGGGTACGAATAGTGAGAGGATGTGAATTCTACCCAAATCAGCTCTCCAGCCATTAGCCTGTCCAATGCGTTTGAGAATTAATTCTTTCCTTGATGTTAATCAAGAATTTTAACATCCAATGTTTGCTAAGAAATGTAAAGTTATTTAAAAGAGAGAAGATATTGAGGATGAAAAATAATTATTCCTTCCTTTTCAGCACAGCAATACTCTTAGTTAAGGGGAACTGATTGACAAATGGTAAGTTTACTAGTGGATAAAAAGATGGCTTTATTGCAAGTGGTATTCACCTGGAATTCGATGCATGCTCATTTATACATAAGAGTGAAATAATGTAGGGGTCCAAGAAACATTTCTGGTTTCCGAGCTAAAATACTAGAGCTACAAAACTAGTTTGAAATGTATTCTTTGCAAGTACGAGTTTAGCTATAAAAGCACTATGTTTTTAATACCATAGGAATCTGTCCAGTTGTTTAAGTGAGAGGGGCTTTCTAAGAAATTCAAGTGACTTCAACAGATAGCATTCTAAGTGTGCCCTTGGTCTCCATCTCTAGTGTCTCCTTACCTAGCATAGAAATGCTGATCTCCACAGTTCCTTTAAGAGTAATGTCTACAAGAATGCATTAAAAGAGAAGAATGAGGAGCTAAGACTGGCAGGCTGCCCAGCACCAGCCACTCACCACATACATAAGGTCCGAGAATGAGCTGGCCTTGCACACTGAATGGCACAAATCAGAGACTGTGCAACCTAATTCAAATGCCCCACTTCCCACCTGCTCAGACCTTCCACCTAACATCTGCTCCAAGTACACATTTTCCTGGGACTCAAAGCACATCTAATTGGTTAGAGAGATGTTTGAGGGGAAAACATGTAAACAAAATCTGTAAGATTATATCTGAGATAATTTTACCTAATGAAAACAAATATACTGTTTTATAAATGGTAAACTCCAAGCTGGGTGTGGGAGACTACGCCCATAATTCCAGGACTTGGAAGGCTGGAGGATCGCAGGTTCAATGCCAGCCTCAGCAACTCAGTGAGATCCTCAACAACTTTGCAAGATCTTGTTTCAAAGTAAAAAACAAAATAGGGCTGGGAGGTAGAATGCCCCTGAGTTCAATCGCCAGAGCCAAATAAATTAATTAATTTAATTAAATAAACTCCATGTAAAGACCCTGCCAACTCCACTACTTTAGTCACTTACAATATTAAAGGCAAAAGAAAGAATCTGAGGATAGACTTGCCCAATGGCCACAATGCTTACCAAATACTAAACCCTGGGAAGTCTTATGGAGACAATCATAAAATGGGATTACTCTCTAATTAATCAATGAAAATATCGTGTTCCACTCACAATACCCACAACCCCTTCAATTAAATCCTCCTTTCCAACTCTATACCAGATTTTCCTCTCAATGAGAGGACAACTTAGCTTACAGGGTACTGTCAGCATTAAGAGATGGGATAGGAAAAAGTCCTGACTGAGCCTGCCTAACTTCCTTCCTAGAACGCGTTGCATCTGCTGGGCAGAATCTTCACTGTTCACTCAGCGCCGACCTCTTCCCATCCTCGGAAGCCTCAGGAGACCACAGACCTTGTCACTGTTGTAACCCCATTAAGATGGGGACTTACCGGGCGCTGGGTATTTCATGAATGAACATTTGAAAGTCCACTTTAGAGGAAGTTTAAGGGTAATATACTAATAGAAGTTTATTTCGTAAGGAAGCACTGGAAACTTCCACCTAGAAAGTTTTCCAAAGCCATGAAACTAACTATTCTGCAGTAGCCACCGCTAACATCAAAGAACAGTGAATACTACCAGCATAGCCACTTTCTCAAGATCAAGATGCATGCTTAGTTTAACCCAGCTAGCAAGTGACAGGGTTAAAATCTAAAAATCAAAGTTGCTAGAATCTAAGACCTACCCCCTGTCCACTCCGACCCCAGTCACTGGACAGGAGTCACCACCAATCACTGTCCTGAAGTAGTCCATCAATTATCTAAGAAGACTGGGACTTCATAAGAACTGCCTCCAATGTTCACTTCTTTCTTTCTTTCTTTCTTTCTTTCTTTCTTTCTTTCTTTCTTTATTTTACCTTATTTTATTTTATTTTATTTTGTGGTACTGGGGATTGAATCCATGGGCATTCTACCTCGGCCCCAGCCCTATTTTTTATTCTTTATTTTGAAACAGGGTTTCACTAAGTTGTAGAGTGCCTCACTAGGTAGCTGAGGCTGGCCGCGAACCCGGATCCTCCAGTCTCAGCCTCCCAAGTACTGGGATTACAAGCTTGCGCCACCACGCCCAGCTTCACTTCTTTATCTTTAGGTTTACATTTCCATAATTTACAGATAAGTCTATGAGAATGTTTTTTAAACCCTTAGAACCATCTTCACCACTTGCTACTCACAAAGTTCTGAGCAGACCATCAGAAATAACCACTGCTTGTTTGTGTTTTAATATGTGTTTAAATATGCATGAATAAAAAGGTCTTAAAGTAGCCTGGCACAAGACCTAGTATTTGTCTTTTATATTGGTTAATCTAGTATGTTCTTCCAGATGCAATGGTTATGGAAGAGCGTCGTGTGCTAACAACTCTCTTTCCCCCTTCAGCTTAGGTATTGGATATTTACAGGGACATGATGTCCCTCTTGGATACCCTGGGAAGCTAGTGAAGTCACCGTGATCCTCATGAGGACAGTCAGCTTGCAGGGCCGACGGAGAGTGAAGAGCTTCTGAGGGTAACTGGCCTGTGCATATTTAACATCAGTGGTTTCTCCAGAAAAGTAGTACCATCACTGACGTTACTTGATAAAATGTGGCATATATACACAACGGAATTCTATACAGCCATAAAGAAGAACAAAATTACGTCATCTGCAGGAAAATGAGTGGAATTGGGGACCGTAATTTTGGGCAAAATAAGTCAGGCTCAGAAAGAAAAGCATTGTAGGTTTCTCTCATACATGGATGCTAGGTGGGGGCAGGGAGAGCCGGGGGAAGAAAAGACAGCAGGAAACTTGAAGGGAGACCATTAGGGGAGAGCAAAGGGATGGGAGGAGGGAAGAAGGAAATTGATCAAATTACCTTTTTATGTATACACAAATATGCCATCATGAAACTCAGCACTCTGTATAATTAATGTACCAATTTTAAACAGCTAAAAAAAAATTATGCTCAAAAAGCAGGGAATACAGCTCAGTGGTAGAACACTTGCCCAGCGTGTGTGAAGCCCTGGTTTGATCCCCCGCACTGCAAATAAAAGCAACAACAACAAATTATGCCCAAGTATCTTATCTTTCTATAAAAAGCTCCGTGTACTTTTCATGCCCGCTGTCTTCCTGGGAGACTGTCAACTACAGAGTCCACACGTTCAGGCACACTGGCTGGGGACAGAGCCTACCAGGGTGGCGATGACAGAACACCAGCCAGAGCTTCAGTGACCTGCTGTCACCTGCATCTCAACAACGCAGACACCCCACGACACCTGAGACTTGATGCTCAGTGCCTCACACACTCTGGAAACAGGTGCTCCAGAACGGCTGTGTTTGCAAACATTCAGCCGGCACCGCTTGAAGACGCTGGGTGTCTAAGCACTTTGCAGATGTGCTTAGACGAAACAGCATTATGGGGAGGTATGATTGCTGTCCTTGTACGGTGGAGGCGCATAGACACTGAAAGTCAGTGTGGCATCCAAGAGTGTGCAGCAAGTAAGCAAGAGGTGAAAGCAGGGCTGGGCAGGAGGCTGTTCCCATGACCACCACGTTGCTGCGCCCTCTTGAGTCTCTCTTTACTATGGTACATCTCGTCTTTCGGTCTGCTCTTTGGCTCTTGGCGAAGGCGCAGTGGCAGGTGAACTCTACTGTGTTCTAAGATGGTAAATCAGGCATAATGACTTAGGGACAGGATACAAGCAAAGCCATACACAGAGGTGGGTGCAAAAGGCACCACCCCAAACTAACTTCATCCATCTGGCTCTGCACAGAAGGGTGCCCTGTAAACACCCTTTAGGATTCTGTATGGTGTGATGTTTGGACAGCTTACAAAACCTTGTTGGCTAGGAAGAGATGCCCCTCGCCAGACTAGCCAATTCTTAGAGATGGCAAGGGGCCCAGCCTGGAGGGAGTCTGTGAAATGCAAACTCACGAGTTCAGAGCTGTACCTCCTCTGTCAGCCACGATGCTCCAGGAGAGGAAATTCCCCTGCCTTACTCACCCCTGTCTAGGCAACTAGGCAACTAGTAACCACCCCTAGATCCCATAGTCGATTAAATTAATCGACTGAGTTCAATCCCCAGTACCGCCAAAAAAAAAAAAAAAAAAAAAAAAGATTCAGGTAGAGGTTTGCAGAGAAAAGCTTAAGAAAGCATAGGCAGCCTCAGGATGAAGCCCCAGACCCAGCAAAGCACCTCCCTCCAGGGGATCCTGCTTTGCATCTGATGAGGGGGAAGGGTGGAAGAGAGAGGAAAGAGGGTCTTGGAGGCAGTGGAGTGGAGGCTAGGATGGGATTGGGGTGAAGGCCCCGTAAGTACTGAGGTGCTGCTCTGCCCGGGCCTGGGCCTCCACTCTGGTCTCTGATTTCTCTTCAGAATCTGGCAGATGGCGGGTGTTCTGAAAAGGATGAAGGCAGTCCGAAGCCCCCTCGATCATCCAGCACATCTAACCATGGTTGGTGTGAAATCAGCGCTGATGAAACACCTTAGCCATTCATCTAGAATTGAGAAACCATTCCTGGAAGAGCGTGCAATCGTCGCCCTGGAGTGCACATTCTGGGCCCACACTCAAGCAAGCAAGAGAATTCCTAGAATAATGACAACTTCATGACAACATAGCTGAACACATCGTTATCATAAATAAACACAGAGTCTAAAATACTATGGCAAGGCAGCGTAAGCAGAAACACTCACCATCCATCCAGTCCTTTGGAGAAGATGACACCAAACCTTGCAACGTTTCTATTTCAGATCAGGAATAAATGGTTCCGGAATAAATTTAACACAAATTTTTGGAAGTTGTAACCATTTTAAAACACAGACGTATAAAAAAATTAATTAATTAACTTAAAAAAAAAACACAGGCGTATGGGTATATGGGTATTCTTCAACTTGCTCAGACCACTGGATGTAGGGTGGATTCAGCGTGGAAGTGCTTTGCGACCGAGGTGCCGCCATACTGGGCTCAGGATGGGGTCTATTTCCCCCGCCCACAAATGGCAGCGAGGGGTAAGACAGTGCGGACCAGCAGATGAGCCTCAGATCTACCTCAACTCACCCGTGCCCGCTCTCTCTAGACGCTTGCTTCCGTGGGTGTGTCAGGCAGACCCCACAATCACCAAGTCTGACTCAATAAACTTTTCTCACCTGGACCCAGGACACTTCAAGACTGCATTCCTGGAGTTGAGGCTGTGCTGAGCGTGGCTGGGTTGGGTTGGGTTTGGAGTAGTTAGCACGTGTTTTCACCTGTATGCAGTGTGCTTATCTAGTCTGTGTAGATGATGAGCGATTATAGGACTCGCATTATCAAACAGCTATATTACGTACTACTGCAAGCTATAAGGAGCATAATGGAAATATATGAGTGCTGCAATTATGAAAATGCTAAAGGACTCAGGACAGAGCAGCAGTATGAATAGCAGCACCAAGGGTCCCACCCAATCCCTAGAGTGAGGAGGATGTCCACGCTTTCCTGTGGCCACCTGCTGGAACCAGGGAAATGGCTCTGCAGGGAGACTGCAGGAGCCCAAAGCTACCTGCTCTTAAAACGTCACAAACCTTTGCAGAGCCCTGGCAATGACACAAAGAAGCCTCCTTCCTGGGGACATGAAGAATGCCTCTTGACCTAATTGTTTGGAGGTCTTCTCCCTGCCCCCGTTACAGATTGGATGTAAAATGTCCCCTGACTGCATGCTCTGGTGTTGGAGGTAGGACTTGGCTGTCCGGGAGGGGCTCCTGGGGGCGTGGCCAGAGGCAGGGTTTTCCCAGGAGGCTGAGGCAGCTTCCTGCTCTTCTCTCTCCCAACAGGAGACAATAACAAGTCTCTCCTCCTCTCTGCTTCTAGCCATCATGCCCTGAGGCCCTGTAGCCCCAGTTCCTGCTTGGGGGCAGGCATAAAATGAAGTGTGTGTGTGTGTGTGTGTGTGTGTGTGTGTGTGTGTGTGTAGACACTGAAATCTTCAGAGCTATAAGCAAATAAATCTTCCTTCATCTTAGTTGTGGTTGTCGGGTATTCAGGATTATGGCAGAGAGAACACTGAAACACTCCATTAAACTGCAAACTGTTTAAAGTCCCAAAACTAACACCCTCTCTCTCTCTCTCTCTCTCTCTCTCTCTCTCTCTCTCTCTCTCTCTCTCTCTTTCTCTTTCTCTTTCTCTTTCTTTCTCCCTCTCTCTGTCTGTCTCTATCTCTTTCTCTTTCTCAATCTCTCTCCTTGAGCATCGGACAATGCTAACATACAGAGTGAGCTCAATTAAAAATCTAACAGAGGAGCACAAAGCTCTGGGGCTGACAGCAGCACACAAAGTCTAGAAGTGCACGCTTTGGTTCTTCACTATTTCATCTTTCTGTTATCATGAAAGAAGAAGAAGCCGCAGACGTAGCAGCCATGCTCATCAATACATCAACATTACCTGCAAAGCTCCAATTGTTCTAACCGGGTTGTGTACAATTCACCTGCATCCACTGATCAGAACCCCAAGCCCCCCAGGGATTGCCGAGCAGGAAAACTCTCCCAAAAGGAAATGAGGTGAGAAGATACAGAAAAATAAATAAATAAAATGAAGGAAAAGCTGTGAGATGCTGGTACTGTCCTTTAAAAAAGGTTTTATTTTATAGAAATGTTTATAAATAAAGAGAAAAAATAACAAGAGAATATATGGGATGGGAAGCTCCGTTGGCGAGTCTCCATCTGTTACTCAGGTTGTAATATCCTCTGTCCTGGTCCACTGCACACACGAGCTCTTAGGGTAGAGATGGCATGCAGCAATGCCGGAGGATCCGCTCTTGTCAACAGGCTGGCCACACAGCGTCGAATGTAAATCCTCAGTCAATTCAGCATCACTTATCAAGTTTTGATTCATCTCCAGTTCTTTTTATGTTCGTCTAATACATTACTAAATGCTGTGCATGCCTCAGACTCATTTCATTTGTAAATTCGCTATATATTGATGGGGGGGGGGGTGTCATACCCATGGGGCCTCTGAAGCAATATTCTTTCTGTTCCTAAGACCCAAGCGCAGTGCCATCTGACTACACAACAAAACTTCCAAAGGTTTCTGTCCAGCTGGCTCTCCATGTCTGCATTTTTTAGTCAAACTCCACCTTGAAATAAAACCAAGATGCTTATTTTCTCCCAAGTGGTCCAGCCATCAGTCCCCTCCAACAGGAGGGACAGCACTGAGGTGACCCCTCACCGACAGAGCACGATGGCCCACAGCAAGACTCACTGAGAACCGACCAAGAAAACCCACAGTTCAATCTGCATCGAGATAAAGAAAGGATGGTCCTGGTATAACTATATCCCATGCAATACGTGGGGCAGACTCATACTAAGAAGTGTGCTAACTGTGGGAGTCCTTACACACAGATTCAGGTTTGGGTCGGTGTCTGGCCCTCATCCATGCTTCATTTGTTTGGGGAGAGGAAAATGTTTACCGAAAAGTTCCAAGGACACTCAGCATCCCTTACAAATGGGCCTTCACTCTGTGAGAAACTTTCACCAGTATCTCCAGAAGCCAAACTGTTGGTTAGAGTTCAAATGAAACTAATACTCTAGTGAAAGAACGAACGATTCCTTTATGAAAAACAAGTAGACCCTGACTTAGTGATCATTGCGTGGGACTAGAATTTCTTACACTGATTTCCTTGATACTGATAATGATTTTTCATGAAGACCACGGGGAAGAGAAACAATGTTCTGGATAAGACTGCTTCTCCGCGACTAAATTGTGCTTGAATCATAAATGCATTAGCAGTTTCTCAGAAGTACATCAAAATGGTTACTAACATGATTTAACTCCTACCTCTTATTAGCATTTTAATATGACATAGCAAGTTAAAATCTATGCATATTTACAGTTTGTTTTTTACAGTGTAAAAGGCTCAGGCCAAAAAAAAAAAAAAAGAACTTAAATTGCCTATTATTTTAAAGACAAATATCATCACATATCTATCTGTGTTGAACTGTGTGTATGGATAGCACTCTGTTAAGTGTGTACCCACCAGCATGCATATATTCTTCAGATGTGTTTCCTGTGCACAGCATTTAAAAAAGAATATGAGGTGGACAGAGAAAAGCAACCCAAAGCTAAGCCAGCAATTGGACAAGTTCAGAAACCTAGAGCAGACACTGCTGTTGTCCACTCAATATCCCTTCTCACTAAGAGGGGAAGACCCCACTCCTCTCCTCCTGCTGGAATATAGACTCTAGCCTCCAGCTCAAGCAGCTGGCTTTCACCCTCTAACAGCCAAGCATGAAGACAAAAGCCACACACCCAGATGACAAAGCAAAAAAAAAGAAAAGAAGCCTGAGTTCTAAAAGTCCCCCCTGCCCCGAGAACTCTAGACACACAGCTTGCTTGGCATGAACCTACGTGTTCTTTGACTACTCTCTCGTAAACTGAGTTTTCAGGTACACACAGCTAAACTTTTTCAACTGGTAGAAAAGGAGAAACAAAACTATACATTAATCCATCTAGAAGAAAAAAAAGGTAACTAGTTCAATTTGCAGAGCATTTCACTGTAATGACTAAACAGAAGATGGAATTGAGGTCTTTACATTTTTTGTGGCAGCGAGAAAATATTTAAAATGATCAAAACTACCACAGATACCAAAATGGACAAGCATCTAATTATGAGCATTCTGAGTCAACTTTCTCTTTCTTCCTAAATACTCTTTAAATAAAAAAAAAGAGAGTATTGAAGAATGAGCTGACGGAAGTATGTTAAGAAACACAGCAAGCCCTGTCTCCAATGTGGATTATTTTTTCCTTGAGAGTTCAATGCTCTGTAGCAGTTAGATGAAAGACAGGAATAATTTCCATGCACACCATTGAAATTTAATTTAAAATATAATTTATGCATGGTCTACATACAAGCAAAAAGAAGCAGCTACTTATTTGCAATATGAACTAAGTTGTCTTATATGTGAGAACTCATCCCTGATGTAAGTGCATATCAGAGGCACTACTTGGCCCAGGATAAGAAAGCCTGGCCACACCAGCTACAATTTGCACACACATGATTTGAAGTAACTGATACCCAGGACAAGATTGACAGTACCCTGCAAATCCTCAGGCCAGAGATAGACAGAGCAGGCTTGGAGTCACTTTCAGACAGGGTATCTCTAAACACCCTACCTCGAGGGCTTGCTCAAGTGTCAGCCAATCCACTCCTGCCCCAGGGAACATCAACTGTGCCTGGTATTTGGAGCTTGGCACACTCCCAGAAAAGCCAGACAGCATGCAAGTGAATCCGGGTGCCTCTCTGCACGTCAGCCCTCAACTTCAAGGAGGGGAACAAGCCTTTGAAATCCATCAGACACGATGCCTGTGGAATCACAGGCCCCTCTCCCATTAAGTACCTGCTGCTCTGGCCAATGGTTCTAACCAGGCAGGAAGACAGACAGAAGAGGAGAGGAGGGCAATGAAAAGATGAGAAGGGGGTTGTCCGGTCTGTTCTGTCCTTTGACTTGCTGGATCCTTTCCCAAAGAACGTCAACACTCTAAACCTTGATGCAACCAAGGCCAGAAGAGTTCACTCCAGAGAAGATGCCGGCTCGATCACTTTGCACTGTGCTCTGTGTTTGGAAGGTACCCACATAATGACAATGTGGGGATTACATGAAGGACTGGAACCAAGCTGTCAGGGAAGGGACACGGAGCCTCTGGCCTCACCAAGACTTAAAAATAGGCAAGAGAGAAAGAGTGGGGGCAGAGAGAGGAGAGAGGGGAGAGAGGAGAGAGAGGGGAGAGGGGAGAGGGGAGAGAGCACTCTCCCACTTCTTCGATGAGGTGTGTGTAAGGGCGGCTCTTAGGGTCTCCACTACCCATGAACAGACTTCTCCAGCTCTCTCATTCTGTAGGAATATAGACTAAGGAAGAAGTGAGCCCTTCAACTAAGAGGATGCCAAAAGCGCCCCAGTGCCCCAGGCGCGGTTGACTTCTTAGATACGCTCTCAGGGTGACGGGGAGAGCCTCTCTATACCTGAGAGCTGCTGTCCTCAGAGACCACATAAAAGCTCCCAGTAAGTGGATTTCAGAGCCAAACAGGGGCCAGGGGCCACAGCCCCCATGCTACTGAATGCCATACGCTGGGGCTGTGCTTGAATGTTTGGAAATCCACATGGGGCCAGCCCCATGTGTTTTAAATAACATTCTAAAATGGTGTATCCTCAAAATGTTAAAAATGAACACTTCCAACCTTGGACATCTGGTGGTGGATAAAGGCCAGCACAGCAAGGCCACTCTTAAAATGACACCACTCTGGTCCCTACGGACAGAGGAGCTCATTGCCCCAACACCAGGCACGCCATAAACTACTTGTTGTACTGGGACAGCAATAAAAGTCGTAGATTTCTTTAAAAAGCCATCACTTAGCATCATCTAAGACAGTAAGCATCCAGAATTGTGCCTGGCATAGAGAAATGGCTCAGGAAGTGACACTGGTCATTAACCATTGCCTTTCATTCTTCATGAAGATTGTTCACTGTTTGCACATTTATAAATTCTACGCCTCTCCTGGCTGGTGTTATGAAGCCCAGAAAATATAAATATTTATTTTTATGAGTGCAGTTCCACCAAGCACAACCTGATTTCTTTCCTTCGAAGTGTTTAACAAACAGCGAGCATCTGTGCATTGCCAGAAACTGCTGCCAGCTTCGGCGGTCGAGAGCCAGAGGAAGCCCCGCTCTCCACAGCTGTGTTCACGTGAGGGGGCAGAGAATAAGCCAGGACACACAGAGCTATGTGATATGATGGCAGGAGAGGAGCAGTCCCGTGGAGAAGAACAGAGCTCAGTGATGGTTGGTATGACCCTCGGTAGCGTGACCAACGGGAACACCCAGGAGGAGATTACATTAGGTGGAACCCTTCCAGAAGGGAAGGTGGCGCTGGGGATCGCTCAGCGGGTGGAAGGACAAAGGTCCAGGCCACACCCAGAAGCTCAAGAAAGAGCGCATCCATGGGTATAGCTGAAGACAGGTGCCTGGGAGAAATCAGAGCCAGGTCAGGTGACACCGCCTGGGAGCAGAGACGCCATGTTGACACAGATGTCTTCAATGGGTCACAGCACATCAACGGAGGGATGAAGGGCGATTTGTTTGCGTCATATCCTCTGTTTTCCATCTCTGCTCATCTTCAGAGGCCTCCACTTCCCGCTCTGTTTTCAGAATCCCCTGTTCCCAGTGTGACAGATGTCCAATCATCAGGAGCAGTGCCAGAACCACATTTCTGTCTGCAAGAGAAATTCCTCACCTCACCTCGTAATTTCTCCTGACCAGAAATTGCAACAAAATTCAGAACCCAGAACTGAAAGCTATTTATCTTCCATTTGGACAGAAAATACAATAGCTTGGGGGTGGAAGGGGGGAACTAGTGTTCTGGAAACATCTAGTGCCATCATAGTAATGATTCACCGATTCAACATCCAGGGGACTAAAGATGTGATAGCCCAGTTTCCTCCTCCTGCCCGGGTCCAGCATACTTGTTATTAGTTCAGGGAAGCAAAGCATCTCACCTTCAACAGAAAGCTCTGAATTGTTCTTCTGGTAATCTCTGCCATTCTGGGTTGGTGAGATCTGTTATTGAGAGGTTGTGGTAGCTCATTGTTTCTTTGTTATTTTTCCTTCCCATGGTTCCACTGTTCTTAGATTTATATCTTTGCTGCTCTTGCAATTTTTCTCATCCAATCTCTGCGGGGGGGGGGGGGGGGTTAGAGGTGTCTGATGGTATATACAGGGACAGGTTGTAATCAGTGATAAAGGTTGGGTGAGAGGTCACAGTGATGAATGCAGGAACAGGGTAAAGAAGAGGGTATGTTCCAGCAGAATAAGAGGTTGAATGTGTTGAGGTGATATATTGTAAAGATTATAGACAGTAGATATGTCAGGAAGATATTTATGATTGGTTGATCCGATGGGAAAATCCATTTAGTATATTTAAAAAAAAAACATTTCATATGTCTATGACTCAAACTTTCAACCCACACCCACACTTCAGCAGTTATTTTCACTAATTACTAGTGGGTGATCTCAGATACAGACTGTTTCGGGAACGGGAAGTGGAATGTTAGGTCACAGCCCTGTATCATCCTTGGGGCTAGATTTTCAATAAGAACCCTTTCTGATTACATGGCAGAGGTGGTTCAACCTCCTCTAGTCCACTTGACTTCTCAGAAAGCACTTGGAGGAGAGTTACTTAATCTCCCTCTTCCGGAAAGAAGAGTAGCCAGTGTACAGTGACCAAACATTGGTCACCCCAGACCCTGCAACCTCAAGACTCCAGTGAGGCAGAGCCTCAGCAGGTGCAGCAAAACACCTCTGAATGTGGGGTGGCAGCTTTTCCCAAGAGGGAGGAAGCTTGGTGGTTTATTTCCCATTGCCTCAAAGAGGTTTACTTCTGGCTTCTAGGTTGGTAGCGCGGTGGTTCTCCCTTGTCTTTTTGACTTTCTGGTTTATAATTTCAGTGATCAATAATAATTTCAGTGATCAAAGTGACTCAGCCATAAAGAAGAACCAAATCATGGCATTTGCAGGGAAATGAATGGAACTGGAAAACATTATGCTAAGTGAGATTAGTCAACCACAAAAAGTAAAAAATCATATGCTCTCCCTAATATGCAGAAGCTAGAGAGAAAGTGGGACATAAGAGGGACTCTAGATGAAGAAGGAGAAACCTTAGGTGAGCAAAGAAGGTGCCTTAATTGAAGGTGATGGGGGAGAGAATCACCCTAATATACATGATGTACTTTCACAAACATGTCATAATCAATCACTAAACTGAACATGAGAAGGAGGGAAGGGGGAGGGAATGAGGCAGGAATTGGGGAAAGACTGAATGAGAGATGTGTGTCTGTATGCCTCTACCAGCTTATATCTAACAAAGATGTATAATTACAATGCACCCATTGTAATTATACATCTGCACCCAAAAAAAAAAAAAAGTGACCAATCAGGAACTTGTCCTGGTAGATGAACCTTCACTCACAGTTTCCACATTCGACAAAAACAGAGTCAGACAAAAGATGCCAAAAATAAAACCAGAAAGTTTGAGGAGAAAAATAAAAAGAAATGGCATTGTACCTTACTGGTCTTCAATCCCCAGGTGAAACTTTCAAATATAATTAAATTAACAAAGTCACCCAGAGTAATTTACATGACAGCTGCAGGCAGATGAAAGAATAGAAAGGACCAGATAATTTAGACTTTCTTTTAGGATCATTTGAAGATTGATTTAGCATTAGACGAGGGCAAATTTAGTTGTAGAAGTTTAATTTTATATTAGCTATAATTGGGACACTCTATTAAAAGACTACATAGATTGTTTTAACTTCAAACCATTGGTTAGGAGTTGCTAAAGTTACCCAATATCTTACTTTTTTCATATCCACATTTTGCTGCTCCAAATTGCTTGATATATACTCGAGGTTCCAATTGATTTTTTTTTTTTTTTTTTTTTTTGTGGTACTGGGGATTGAACTCAGGGGCATTCTACCTCCGAGCTACACCCCCAGCCCTATTTTTTTATTCTTTATTTTGAAACTGAGTCTCACTAAGTTGCAAAGTGCCTCACTAGGTAGCTGAGGCTGGCCGCGAACCCAGATCCTCCGGTCTCAGCCTCCCAAATGCTGGGATTACAAGCGTGCGCCACCACGCCCGGCTTCCAATTGATTTTTTACAGCTCTGGTGTTCAATATGACTTTCAAATTATTTTTTTAAAAAACATAATTAATGTAATAATATTTTTAAACCTTTCAGTGTGGGTTGCAAATAATCATGCAGAGTCTTAACAGCTCAGTTGGTAGATGACTGCCAACAGATCGAATTTAAGAAGGATGATGTGTTTAATGTGCGGCTTAGAGCCTCCCCATGGGCTAGGGCCAAGAGAACAGGTCCCAGGTCTCTGGCATCATCAAAGTCAGGGGTAAGAGGCCGACAGACATGGGAACACTCCATGCGACTTGGTTGTGCAATTACTAATTGGGAACCAAAATGACAAGTGGACGGATTGAGCAGGTGCCGGAAGCCACAAGAACAAAGTCTTTAAAAGGCAAAGCCCAGGGAAGCTTCCAGTGCAGCCAACTCAGCCATCAGTCCCTAGAGTACAATCAACATCAATTTACCAGGGACCGAGTTCATGAAGCCATGCCCCTTCCTCCGTGAGCCGCCCAGGACCACGGTTGCTCACAGTGAGCCCTCTCTGGAACAACCCACCAGCCTGAACGTGTGCCAAGGGAACTTTCAAAATTAAATAATTACCAAGTGTTTGTTGAAAGCTGACCTTGAGTGTGCTATAACAAGTAATGAAACCAAAGGGCTGTCAATTCCTCATAGAACCATGTTTATTCTCCTTAGAAAAGAGTGAAATTAGGATGGTGGTGTAGGTGCTATTTAACTAGAAGTAAAATAATTTCACTAAATTAGATGGGTGTGTTCCCCCACAATTAGATGTAATCATGTGTTGTCACTGCAATACAGAAGCATCTAAATTGACATAAAGGAAGCTATTGAGTTTCCATCACTGATCACACGCAGGTCTCTTGTCTCCATGATTTTCAAGTTACTTGCAGGTTAAAACCATCCAGGAATATTTGGAACAGATTTACATACTAACTAGTTCCTCAGAGCAAGAGGATGTGAGTAGTCTTGGAAAGAATAAGCCAGTTGGCGTGGTAAGACTTCCCAGTAACAGTTTATCTGAATGCCATCACCCTTCTCCTCCCACATCGGACTTTTTCACCTTCTTCAGGAATAAATCAGCTCTTGTGAAAGTTGTTTTTCCATGCTGGGCGGGGTGGTACATGCCTGTAATTCCAGTACATGGGAGGCTGGCACAGGAGGATTGTGGGTTTGAGGCCAGCCTCAGCAACCTAGCAAGACCCTCAACAACTTAGTGAGACCTGTTAAATAGACCTCCTACTCCTCTAAAGCCACTTGAAGAAATGCCACCATCAGGCTTACGCTACAGTGGGGCTCCTCAATTTTCCTCCTATATCTGATCTTGTCTTTTTCCAAAACAGTGCTGGGGGCATAGCTCAGGGGTAGAGAATGCCTCTGGGTTCAATCCCCAGTACCAAAAAAAAAAAAAAAAGAAGTTGCTTCTCTGTGCCCTCTACACAATACAGGTCTAAATGCTTATCAATCTTTATAACACATACTCCTGAGATCTTTCCTCATTTTTGCACTTCCATATATAGAATGTGACTTCCCATAAATCCTTTGAGATAAATCCTCTGTCAGTCTAGGTGGCCCGGGCAGAATTCTGGTTCTGATCCAAAAGTGTCCACCAGGAACAGCCATGTTCGCTCAAGCTAGCTCAAGAATGAGGCTCCACAGCATGATCACAAGGCTCATCACAGCTGGTGAGAGACAAGTCGCTGGGCTGTGTCTGAAGGTACAAGGGTTTGAAGTCACCACCCCATCCCCTGCCACCACCAACTCCTACAGTGTCTCCACAGTCCTTGCCTAGGAGCACCCATTCTTCCAAGGATCAAAGACGACGACAGTGGGCATCATCTCACTCTTCATCTTGAAGTCCCCTCCCCCACCACCTCCAGTGGAGGCCAAGTCCAAGACACTCAGCCTTCTGTCTTTGCACCTGTTGGGTAGACTGCTTTCCCTCCCCCTCCTCCACAGCCAGTGGAATAAACACTACCATTGAGATTCAGCTGCACAAGAGGCTCCTCACTGGCCTTCTGCATCGGATCTTCTGAGTATTCTCAAATCTCCTGCCTTCCAACAAAGCAGTTCTCTCTGCCTGAAACACCCTTCCCCACCCTGCACCCAGGCTTTGTCCCTTCCGCAGGGGTCCAGACAATGGCCCTCCTCTGTAAGGACTCCCCTGAACCCCCGATTGCCACCTCCCCCTGCTGTGTCCTCTGGGGTACTCTCTCTGTTTCCTTCCATACCCTCCTTCCATGTCACTGTGGTTACTTCACAACAGCCCACCCTCCTGGGTGCAATGGAGATCGTGTAAGGTTCTCCAACCGTATCTGCCTTCTCTGTCATGGTATTCTCAGACTAAATGCTTCAAATATATGATGAATGAAAAGCTGATTTATAATGAGGGACAAACTAGTAGGGAGACACCCCTAAGGATGCTGAGTAGAGCCCTCCAGGTCTAGCAACGAAACCTGAGTGTGTAACAAACTGATATCTCAGAACAACAAGAGGCGCCAAGTAATCTGCAAACACTGGCTAACCGTGGCCAAGCAGAGGATATGCACGGGGGTGGGTGCAAGGTCAAGGCTGCTAGCACTCTGCAGAGTTGCCTTGCTGACAAGGGAAGTCAGGTGACCATGGGGCTGAGGACAGAAAAAACAGGATGGGGACAGGATGGGAAATCTGTTTTCACAGTGCTTCTATGATCCACTAAGTACCTCTTACCTGACACACAGTAGGCATTTGTACAAAGTAAATGAATGAATGAATGTTGGTTTTATAGCCCAAGCCCTCTCTACCACCAGCATATTATGATATGAGCCCATCCATATGGGTTCAAAGTGTTATCATTCTCCCATTCTAAATTCTGTAAGAAGTTTCAGAATTGTATTTTAAAGTTGAGGTTATAGGCATGATTACCGGCAAGACAGCCAATCTCTCCCTAGGTTACTGCTCTTCAAATGATTCATTCATTCAAGAAATATTTATTCAAAGTGCGTGTAGTGGCATACATCTGTAATCCCTGTACTTGGGAGTCAGACAGGAAGATCAGAGGTTTGAGGACAACTTCAGCAATGTAATGAAACCTAACAAGACCCTGTTTCAAAAAAAAAGGAGCTGGGGTGTAGCTCAAAGGTAGAGTACCCCTGGGTTTAATCCCCAGTACCATACACACACAAAAAAAATTCAGAATCTACTGTGTTAGTCAGCTTTTCAATCACTATAACAAAATGCCTGAGACAATCAACTTAGAAGGAAGAAAAGTTTATTTTGACTCACAGTTTCAAAGTTTTTAGTATGTATCCCTTGACCCCATTGCCTTTGGGTCTATGCCAATACCTTGCTCTTAGAAGACCTCTTTGACCAGAAGTTGTCCCAGTGTGATGTGTCTAACACCTGTGTTCTGAGTAAAATCCATAAGCAATGTTAAACAAACCTCTCAATAACCAGGAAACACTGTCTGAAGAAATCATGATAAATAACTGTGTGAAAAACAGCATGATCCTGGCAGAGCGCAACTTGTCTCCACCCCACCCCCCCCCCACCATCTTTCTTGGCGCAGAAATCTTCTCTCTTCCCCAGAGGTTGAAGAGGAATCTTGGAAACATCCTTTGCAGTTTAGGGATGAATGGAGGCAGAGGAGTGTCCTGTGGGTTTCTGGCATCAGAAGTTCAAGGAACTCACATGTGTGGCTTCCAGATGAGAAAGGAGCTGAACCAGCCCGAGCCCCGCCTGCCTTGTTCCACAGAACACCAGCAGAACCAATTCTCCTCCACCTCATCCAGAAAATAAATAAGTGTACAAAAAGCTGAACACTCTATAACTCCAGCAATGGCCAAGATGTCTTCATAATTAAGCATTTCCTTTCTATCTAACACAGTGAACTAAATATTTCCATATACCTAATCTGTGGAGCCTCTAGAGACCCCTGTGTGGGAAGCAAAGTAGATACTGCTATTTTTGCAAAGGAAGAAACTAAAGCTCAGGGCGTTGAAGGGACTTGTCTAAAGTTATGTGAATAGGAAATGATGAATGCAGGAGTCAAAATCCTAATCTTCTCATTTACAATCCAGCATTATTTCTCCATCTTTTCTTTCTTTCTTTTTTTTTTTTTGTTTGTTTAATGAGTTGTTTGTAGTAATGCACACACACACACACACACACAGAGAATGGTTCTAAAAGTCAACATTCGTGTTCAATTCTGCTACATTGGGTGGAATATTCTGGAAAGATCTCAAGAAGAGCCTGGTCCTATGCCAGTAGAAGCACTGTTATGCATCCTGCTTTTCCTTTTAAGGCATTTTAAATTAAAGGGAGCCTTCGACACCAGCTCCTTCTGTCCTGCTGACAAACAAGTACTTTCAATGGAAGCACCAGTGTGGTTTAGCTACAGACTATTTTTATCTAATTTTGAAAGTCATACAAACTTAACCTGAACAAATATGTTCTGCTGCATGTTCTTCCTGAATTTCAGTCAAAGTTTTTCAGTAATTAAGCATTTTTCCTAGAATGTTGTGCCCCAAATAGTGCTGTCTGCCAAAATAAGGACAGCATTAATTAAAATGTAGAATAAAGCAAAGCCAAATTCAAATGGTAAGAATGTCCTGCCTTGTTTCATGGAAAGGCAAACTATTCAAAGTGAGGATTAAATTCAGTGTTGTCAATGTGAATTCTCACACTAAAATCTTGTAGGAAAATAAATCCCCTGTCTTAAGTAAGCTTTAAAAAAAAAAATCACACAGCCAAATGAATGTATTCTGGTTAAGTTAAAGATCCTATAAGTTTAAGTTTAAACTTTAGAAACTTACTATCCTTAGAGTAAAAAAGGTAATCACCAGGAGAATTCTACTACTGCATTGCAACCAAAAAGGTGTCAAATCCACTAGATTCTCTCAAATCTTTAAAGAGAAAACATCCTATTTGCTTTCCATGGTATCCTAAAAATTTTCATTAAGTTAAAAAACAAACAAACAACAAAAAAAAACTATGCACATCCTTTAGAGTGGTCTCCCAGAAAATGTCAGCCAGTGGGAATGCACATTCATGCTTGGGAGGAGGAACGAGAGGAGAGGAGGGAAGGGCTGGCAAAGAGGAGACCGTAATAATCTCTGCAAAATTGGCAACCATTGACGTCCAATACTGTGGCTGCGGCAGCTCCTTGCACAGAACAGATGGTTTAGCACAGCGCAGGGTCACGGATGGATACCAAGAAACTAAAGACGTGCTGATTCCCTCCGCTCCCAAAGCGTTTTCCACACAGTCTAGACCCCAGAGTTTTTTCAGATTTTTTTTTGTTTTGTTTTGCAATCCAAATCTCCCTTTATTTGACACAGTAGCTACTACAGTTTCACAAGGTTCATTATACATTTGAATACTAACTGTTTTCTTAAAACTCAACACCCCTAGGCCAAGAGCATACTAGCTAGATAGTGGAGTGGTATGTTTGTTTCCCATGCAATAAATTCACACTCTAACAAATGACCATAAACTCAAATGTATTCTCTTGCATTTCTGGAGGTCAGAAATCTGAAAAGGGTTTCCCTGGGACTAGACCCCAGCGGGGCTGTGTTCCCTCCAGCTGCTCTAGAGGAGAGATGGTTCCCTGGTCTTTTCAGCAGCCAGAGCTGCATCCTTGCACCCTGGGCTCAGGGCCCCCTCCCCCTCCTTCCAGGTCAGCAGCAGAGCATCTTCAGGCCTCTCTCCACTCCATCTCCTTCTCTCGGTGGCAAATCTCCCTCTACCTTGCTCTCACAAGGACTTTTGTGCTTACCTCTAGAACCCACATGGATAATCCGGAATAATCTACTGCAAGACCCTTAACTCAGTCACATCTGCAGAATTGTTTTGGCCCTGTAAGATACTGTTCACACATTCTAGGCATGAGGACAACTTTGGGGATCCCCGCTCTGCCCCCATAGCAACAGAGGTATATCACATGGTATCCATCACTTGGAGTTATTTCTTTTCTTCTTCTTCTTTTTTAATTGGTGCATTGTAATCATACATCTTTATGGAGTTCAAGGTGATAGAGGTACACATGCACACAGTACTCGGTGAGCCTCCCGCAGTTCCCGTCTGCTCCCTCTCCCTCCCCACCTTCCCATACTCTGCACAGCGATTGGCTTAGATGAGTTTGTGTAGGTATACCATGTCCATTGAGGTGTTTCCCTCTTCAAGCTTTCCCCTCCCTCCCTTTAATCTCCCTCAGTTAGGTCCCCTCCTTCACTCCACTAAGGTTTCTCCTCCTTTGTCCTCCTGTGGAATACAGAAAATATTTCTTAATCACCTTTGCAAGGGAAAATATATAAATATAAGCATTCCAAAATTCTTACAAAAAGATCTTTTTTTTTTTTTTTTTTAGAAATCTTTGGTTAGTGTGGATTCTCCCCTAACATCAATCTTATCCCCGTGCATCATGACATTTGGGAGCAAAAATTATAGGGTGGGATCCTCTGGCTTCATTTGCCAACAGAGATATGAGAAACTTTAATGTCATATTCCTCAAAAGGTTTTTCTTCCACATTCAAATCACATTTTTATAACAGCAGCCAAAATCCAACCAGAAATTGGTCCTATCAGGTAATTTCCCTAGTGCATGTTTAAAAAATGAAGGTTTACTAATTTAGCATCAGCCTATTTTAACAATTGATGAATTCCCCACCCAAATCCATTATAGTCGCATGAGAAAAATATAATCATTTGAATGTGATCACAGGATATTTTGGGTAAAAATTATAACATGAAAAAACCCATCTTGGCATGTCACAAGGGCCCATGTGGACCACACCATAGTCCTGAGTTCCTACCAAAAGGTCACAGGCAGAGAAAGCTCAAGAGGGTTTGGAACAGCTCTCCACTCCTGGTCTAGACTGATGGATGAGCTGCCCACAACATCCCTCAAAACCTGGACCGCGGCAGAGACAGGGTAAGTAAAGACTTAACCATACAGGAGAGGTAACAGATTGATAAAGGTTTATAGCCAGCCCCATTGCACAAGGCTAAAAACACAAAAGTACTTATAAATGCCTCAATACAAAATTTTGTTTTTCAAAAAAAATAACATTGATTTGTTTTTTTTTTTTTTGAAAGTTTTATTTCAAGGTATATTCAACACACACATATATTTAAAACAGGGTTCCTTAAATAATGTGAAATATCATACACATATTTAACATCAAATGCAATGCTTTGAAATATGTTTTAAACGCTCTTGGAAACACATACACAACACACAGAATATATATATATGTAATATATATAATATGTAAAATATGTAATATATATATATATATATATATATATATATATTCCTACTCGTATTCCTACTCGTATTCTTGATTTAGGAAACTTCCCCAGCCATTCTTGTATGACCAAAGACAGCAGCAGTGGGGTATGCCCCTCTCCAAGCGCACTACCAGGCACTAGGAGCGAGCGGCACGTGGAGGAGGGTGCGTGCGCATGCGCATGTCCCTGCACACCTACAGGGAACCTTGCAGCGCTCTCTTTTCTGGGACATGGAAGAAGGAAAAGCAGACTACTTCCAACTTCATTTCCCCCCTACATCAGCCTTTCTTAGTTCCTGGAAGAATGGGTTCCCTAGCACTCATGCCCTGCGTGGGGCAGCTTCCTACAGACTCAGGAGGCCAAGCCCTGACAAGGACAGGCAGACGCCATGTCCCTGCCGAGGTTCCATCTCCTGTGTCCAGTGGACAGGGTGACAGGATGCCCAGAGAGCTGGAGGAACATCTCTCCTGGGTGTGTTGAGGTGAGTGTGTGTGGACGGATCAGCGATTGAGTCAGCAGACTTGGTAAAGAAGATCTTACCTCCTAACCAGGTGTGGTGGCGCATGCTTATAATCCCAGTACTTGGGAGGCTGAGACAGGAGGATAGCAGGTTCGAGGCCAGCCTCAGCTACTTAGTGAGGCCCTCTGCAAATTAGTGAAACCTTGTTTCAAAAACAGAATAAAAAATAGGGCTGGGGGTGTAGCTCAGAGGTAGAATGCCCCTGAGTTCAATCCCCAGTGACACATACACCACAAAAAAAAAAAAAAGAATATCTTATCTCCTCAATATGGTGGACATCATCCAACCCACTGAGGTCTCAAGTGGAACAAAAACATGGAAGACCAGGAACATCCATCTTCTCCTGCCCTTGCACATGGGCTCACCTGGTTTCCTGGGCACTCTGACTGAGACGGAACGGCACCACCGGCCTGCCTGGCTCTCCAGCTTCTTCAGGATGAAGATTGTGGGACTTCTCAGCCACCGTGGTCTGTGATCCAGGCATCTTTCCTGTGTGAATATGCGTATCTCCATCCTGCTGAAGAAGCCCGTGTGTCACATGGGCGTGGGTCAGTACTGACAGTCTCAGCCAGAGGACAGCAGCCATGAAGTTGGAAGTGTCGAACCTTCCAGGCACTCCGCAAGAGGGTCCCTTCTCAGCTTCTCACCGATTTCAGCCTCCCTCCTGCCCCTACTTCCAAAAGCCGGGCGTCTGAACATATGCAGTGTCCTGTGGCACATCAAGACACACGCATTGCAGGGCCTCTGATCACCCAAAGCACCCTGCATATGAGGCTACTATTGCCAAAACCCACTAGTCCATCAGCAACCAAAAAATTAGGAACTCTTTAAAAGGTAATGTGACATTCAGAGGGGGTGGAAACTTCCATTGAGATCCATGAAATTAGTGTGGAAGAGTGCCTAACACAGTCACAGAAATCGAGGACTGAAGAGAGAACTTGGAGAACATTTGAAGTCCCAAAGTAAGCCCCGATTACCGAAGAATCACACGAACAGAAGCACTTGCAGCTGCTAATGAAAGCACAGGTGTGCTGTGGCAGGCCCCAGGTGGGACACACTTGAGCACCTGGGATCACAGCTGCCCAGAGGTGCTGCTACTGCTCAGATCTGGATCCTGAGAGCCAGCTGGTGCAGAAGGGAAACACACGGTTCAATGTCAGTGTAAAACCCAGAGTCCACTGAATCATGTGATTTCCATTCCCTAGCCTCCTAAACACTGTGCAGAAATCCAGCTGTGCTCCCTGGAGCAGAGGAGGCATGCAGAGGGCACCTCACATCTGTATCACTGCACTCCAGCCTAGGGGCGCCTCATGGATGAACTGGTCATGGGAGCTTTTGTTCTTATTAAATCATGTGCTCTTTTCAGAATGTAGTTATCTCACACTTGGAAAATCAATTTGAAAACAATCTCCTTTTTTTCCCCTCTCATTCATTTTAATTAACAAATATACTGAATGACTACTGTGTGGACTATGCTTAAAGTCCACTGTGAAGGATGCAAGGCTGAATGCAGCTAGAACCCCGCCTTTAAAGAGGTGCTTAGGCATGCACAGACACCACGGCCGCCTACCACATACCACATACCGACATGCACATGCTCACACCTGCACAGAGATACAAACACACACACACGCACACACACACACACACAGACACGCAGATGATTCAGATACTCAAATACTATCCAACATGTAAATAAACACACAGGCACGCACACACACACACACACACACACACACACACATACACACATGCTCATACCTGCACAGAGATACACACATACACACACATGCAAATAATTCAGATACTCAAATACTACCCAACACAAAAATACACACACACACACACACACACATACTGTGGCTGTGGCTTGCACAAAGAGCAGGAGTTAGCACCCCTGACATGGTAACTGAAAGGCCTCCACGTGTAAGGGATTTTAGAGCACCACTGCTTGGGAGAACACTTAAGACTCTCTAGCAAAAGCAATCCTCTTATTGGCTGGTCCACACCCTCCATTTCTATGGCCTCTCAGGGATCCGTCCACATGCTCAGCTGTGTGGCTCATGGGCCCCGCGGGCACACTTTTAGAATTTAGAAAACGGTCTTCACTTGACTATAAAGAGAGAATCCTTGCTCATACCTCCCAAGGCACCCCGTGCTGAGGACCCAATGGTTTGTGCAGAGGGCAGCTGGGCTGCACGGGGGACTTAGCCATGTCCTAGGACTCTGCAGCCCGAGAAAGGACAGGTGGGAGAACGTCAGGAGGCGGCTGCTAGAAAACCTGGAAACCTTCCCACGCAACTGGAAATGCAATGGCGGTCATAAACCAAGAGAACACGGCAGCCCTGGAGCCACCAATGGGTGACACCTCGGGACAAACAGGCACTTAGAATGGACTCCTGTACTTAACACATGCATACACTCTGAAATTCCTGTCATATCCCCAGAGGGGCAAAGTAAGTACACTGAGCTGAAAAGAAGCCCTCCTTTCACCAAATCCTGGTATTGACAATACCAGCAGCCTCTTTCAAAGGAAGAAGAGGAAACAGCCGTATGAAGGTCATTCACCTCCTTCCTATCATGTCACTTGCTGATTCTTTACTTTCCTCAAAGCAGGACTCATGTAGGAACACCTATGCCAAGAAGTGCAATCTGTTTTTTTCTTTTTTTCAAAACAAAAATCTCAAATCCAGGGGGTGTGGCAAAAACACCCAACATGGTCCTCAGAACTCACCCAGCAACACACCAATGGATACACAAGCCTACTGGTAATTACCACATTCTCTGTAAATGAAGAGCCAGAACCCCAGAACACACCGGAATTGTGTGTAGCCCATTTATTAAATGTCAGGAGGGAAGGGGGATTTATGCTGGGGTGTTTAGCAGCTCTCAAACTTTTTGTAGCATAGATCGTCCCTCCTCCAAGTGGGGATGCAGAACCAGCAGCATCAGCACCATCCTGAAACCTATAAGAAATGCAGGGTCTTGGGCTCCTCCCAGCCCACTGGGTAGGGATTTCCGTATACTCAGCATCCTCAGAGGGTGGTGCTGGGAGAACCAAGGAGTAAATAAATACCAAGAAAGCCGACAAGATCCAAACGAGTGACCCGTACTAGTCCATGTTTCCAAACTATGCTCTCTAATTTCTACAATTAATGAAGCTTGGGATACCTTAGACACCCCCTTGGCTAAAAGGGGAGTAGTTTGATGTAATTAATCTGAGAAATGATCACTAAGCCTTTAAAGTTTACTATTTTCTCAGATGTCATAAAAAAAAATGTCACACAAGAATCTATCTAAGGGCTGCACCTTAGACAAGAGCTGACTCCCGCCAATCAGGTTTCCTATAACCAAAGGAAGGCAATTTCCAGACTTGCAAGACAAAACAGAAAACTAACCTGGAGAACTGCCCCTCTCTGATCACGGTTTATGGCAGCAACAGGTGAGAAAGGCCAAGAGAAACCTTGATTTACATCATCCCATGAAAAGGGGGCATTTGCTGTGCCCGCCAAAAACATAAGTGGTAACCATGGAAACCAGGCAAAACTTCCAAAGGGATCTGCCATTCACAGAGGGCAGAGCAACTCAATTTCACTGCACAACAATGAACCATGGGCAACTCCAAGGAAACCTTTCCCAGGAACAGCTGACGATGTAGGAAAAAAAAAAAAAGTAACAGACGTTGCAGAGGTTGCACCCAGGCACCAGCATGGATGGTTCCATCTGCTGTGGAGTTGCTGAATTTCATGTCCTTACAACTGGATTATCTGGGTATGACTCTTATTTAATTTCAATCTACATTTCCATGCATTCAGAAGACAAAATGGGTCCTTCCATGAGCCGGCCAATTCCTCAGCAAGCAGGCATATTCTTTTGGAGAGGAATTAACTCTTGAAGGTCAGTAGGATGGCACATCACCAATTTTATATATATATATATATGTGTGTGTGTGTGTGTGTGTGTGTGTGTGTGTATATATATTTAATTCCTATAATATCTAAAATATTTCATTTACTCCCAGAGAAGCTGAATGATTTTAAGGAACCTGGCTATGATCCTGGCTATTATATGTTTATTAAGGTAGCCCTCTAGGACTCCTACATGAGGATGAATATAGGTTCACGCGTTGTTTACAGAAAAAATAAAGCAGAAAACTTCAACTGGTGATGCCAACTCTCTCAAACCCAGATATTTCCACCCAATCCCACTGCATAAGTGAGTTATCATAGGTGTCCATAGATTCCCTCCATGTACCTATTTCTCTGTTCAGTGCATTCTAGCTGAGACTCTTTCTTAAAGTGACTATCATGCTTTCAACTCAAATCTAAATAGAATGCTTAAATCTTTCCAAAATTAAATAGCAGAAAGCAAACCAGACATGGTGGTGCACATCTGTAATCCCAGTACTTAGGAGGCTGAGACAGGCGGATCACAGATTCAAAGTCAGCCTCAGTAACTTAGCGAAGAGGCTCTCAGCAACTTCCCAAGACTCTGTTTCCAAATAAAAAAAATTAAAAATAGGGCTGGGAGTGTAGCTTACAGGTAGAATGCTCCTGGACTTGATCCCCAGCACCACAAGAATAAATTAATGAATGAATATTTATTCATTCATTATATACAAACAAACCTTCGTGTTCTAATTTACACATAGCATGCTGTTGAAGAACTGGCTAAAAAACTTTAATTCTTTTCCATTTTTTAAAGGTTAATACTGTTCTCTTACCTGGTGTTAAAGAAAAGAGAATATCCCTCAACATTCCATTGTCCAACCTGGGTTTACAAAGCAAGAAAAAGCATTTCATCACCAAAGTGCAAAAACAATCTGGGCTAGCTCCTGCGTCCATTCCAACTCCACTTTAATTTGGTGCTAATTCTCTAATTTGCTCATTTATTTTCTCTAACCATGTAATTAAAATGCTGAAGGAATCTTTTATGAGCATGCCACTGAGCACTCTGCATCTTGGTAGAAGGAAAAAAAAAAAAAATTCCTCAGATATGTTTCCAATCACCACGCATGCACTGAAGCCAAGAACTAGAAACCCAGCACTATAAGCTATTACAAAATCCACACGATGATGTGCTAAAACCAGCCCGGGCCAAAACAGCTAAGACCATGCTCAGACCAGCACGGGCTCTTCCCCGGCCTGTCAATCATCTATTACGTCACCAGGTTCCCCTGCCTTTTGCCAGGGTGGTATGTTTCCTGCTGACTATGACACATCTCCCTGATTGAAACCCATTTTAATGCTTCTAGACAATGTGCTTCTGCAAACAGTGTCATCATGAGTACAGTAGTAACCGAAGAGCGTGACCTCTGTCCTAACTTATGACCTCAGATGAATGTAACTACACTCTAAAGCCCTGACCTTCCCTCCCTCAAGTCTTTCATTTATTCTAAAAGTGCCCACCACGGGCTGGCCACTGTTGTAGGGACTGGGCTTACAGAGAAAAAGCACAGCAGTACCCTGGGCCTATACCCTGGAGGAGACATATATCCCAACAGGTTAAGGAGATCATACAAGATGCCAGAAAACAGCAGGACAAGGGGGTAGCAAGATAGGTGGGAAACGGGAGGAGGTAGCAGAGAGCGGCACTTGAGGGGGACAGGACAGCCAGAGGGAAGGAGGAGGTTGGGAGCTGCAAGCAGACAGGTGGGGAGCAGGTGCTATGCACCTCGGGCCTGAGCCCCAGTGAGGGCTGGGGATTTGCACACGATTCTATATCTTATTCTACCTCAAGGCAGGTGATTAAGGTCAGCGACCTGTACTATTATGTTATAAAATTTTCCCTGGAAAAGCTCATGTACCGGAAATGTAAAAAATGTTCTGAAGTGAAATAGCTGAATCAGGACTCTAATCTTGTGAGTGGATAAATCCACCGATGGATGAATAATCTGGATGGATTTTCTGGGTAAAACAAGGCTGATGAAGCAAGGCTGAAGGAGCTGGGTCACTGGGGGTGTGACCTGAGGACTCTACCTGGCCCTGGCCCTGATCCCTTCCTTTCTCTTTCTTCCATGTTCTCTCCTCTCCTCTCCTCTCCTCTCCTTTCTTCTTCTTCTTCCTCTTCCTCTTCTTCTTCTTCTTCTTCCTCTTCCTCTTCCTCTTCTTCTTCTTCTTCTTCCTCTTCCTCTTCCTCTTCCTCTTCTTTCTCCTCCTCCTCCTCCTCCTCCTCCTCCTCCTCCTCCTCCTCCTTCTCTCTCTCTCTCTCTCTCTCTCTCTCTCTCTCTCTCTCTCTCTCTCTCTCTCCTCTCTCCTCTCTCCTCTCTCCTCTCTCCTCTCTCCTCTCTCCTCTCTCCTTTCTCTTCTCTCTCTCTCCACTTCCCAGCTGTCCTGAGCAGTTTTCCTCTGCCACACCC